>JAODOY010084126.1:0-14593 GCA_025399855.1 Forbesichthys papilliferus
TGACACTATTTATTAGTAAATTAATCTCAAATACAGCAAAATTATCTTTTTTTTTCATTTTCGCCTGACATAATGTACTATTTTCTGTAATAACTTGATGGAAATTAAGCATTAGCAACTTCTTTACACTATAGGACTACAACATTTTATGAGTATATATGTTCAAGGATTAGGGCATTGTGTAAAAAAAAAAAGTATGGTTTTATTGTGAAAGGCAGAAATTTTGAAATAGCTTGGCCATATAAAACTTCAGATAAATAAATACATATTCATAAATGCGCTTAATTATGTTATTATTTTATTAATATATGTACTAAACTATAGTTTAAGTGTAATAATTTCATTTTCTCTCACAGAGAATTTGATTGACAGCTGTCTTCGGGTGAACGATCCGTTCTTATAATGTACATGAGTATCTTTCGGTATACTTCTTCTCGTTAGGGCTGCTGTCTGCTCTGGAAACTAGTGACTCAACTTGCCCCTTGAGGTACAAAGTGGTATTACAAGTGTACAGACCCGACCCAGCTGTTCATTTCAGAAAATATCTCTACAAAGCAGTACATACAGGTCTTTGACATATCAAAACTAATATTTCTTCTACTATTACTATTACTATCTACTATACTATATCTCTTGATATTTTTTTTTTTTTTTTTAAGTTTTAAGCTAAACATATTACACGTAGCACCATTAAGTGGTAAAAAAGATAGAGATACAAATAGGAAAGAAAATGGGAGGGAAAGAACCTTGTATAATTCAAAATCATAAGGCCTACATACCTGTTGTAGGTCCAATGCTCTTTGGCCTGGCCCGCTTTTCTCCAGCACAATATCTGGCAAAGGACACATCTATCAGACAAATGACTCTATCAGAAACATTCTCACAGAGACCTGTAACGGCACTCCCAAACTGCAACGAGTGGCCCCAGGTTAAATCCTGTTTCAGGTTTCCCACAGTACACACACACTGCACAGTAGGTTTTAGGCTAAATTACCAACCTTTTTCTGTTGCATATGGTTGTTCTATTACATCACAAACACAAGTCTGAATCCTCCCAATGAGGTGAACTGCAAAAATAGCCCAAAAGGGTCTAAGTTGGGAAGTTTCCTATGGAACAGTCACACATGATGGGACGTGACTCAGCACGTATGCTCAGGTCACACCAACATCACTCACCATGTGGGACGTGTAAATAATATTCTAGCTATTAACGTTAATGTTTCCAAAGACCTTCACAGATAATTAGACTATGACCGGTAGTCAAACCTAGTCACACGGGGGCTGGTAAAAGCCTTGTTTGACTATGTAAATAGTTAGCAGACATTGTGCAGCTCAGAGTTGTAGATTAATACAAGAGACACTCCATCTGCTTTAAACAAAAGGCTTACAGAGCACTGTAATTTGATTTGTTTTCGAGATACAGTAATGTCGGCAAGCACGATAAAGGTGTTTGTGCACATGGGTGTGTGTGTTGAAAACAGTACTGTTGACTAGACCCTGACCCTCAACAACAAACAGCCTGAAGCACATAGCACCTGTGCTCCTGTATGTTATGGACCACCAGAAGCTAACAGTTGTGTGAGAACACCATTTGTTGTCTCACTGTCAACATCAATCAAGTAAACAGGCATGGCTTTACTGTCTTTGAATCCTGATTTAGCATGACTACTTAAAATGCAGGCTCTTATTGTATATATAAAGAAATTAAGTCATTTTTTTGATTGGTTGTTTATTCAGCAACTAAACATTGCGTACTGTATGTGCTTACAGATCACATTTAGTTTTTTGCACATTCCCTTGCGAGTCTTCCATTTCAGAGCTTACCTTCCTCTATACAGAAATCCACTCATTTTAACGTAGCATCAGTAAAAGTTCTGCTAAGTCAGGGTAAGAGATTGTAGTCAGCTGTTGTATTTTTCCTTCCGTATCTTCTCAACTGCTAACTCTGATCCAAAAACATCCATTGAGCATTGCACAAGAAAAGCAGCATAAACACGGGCTTGCTGAGGGAAGCAGTCGTTTAGAGCAAGCCAGCCCTCCTCACATCCTTGCACCAAGAGTGGAGTGACCACAGTCAGCCTGTCCGGCCACGGGGCTCCCTGCAGACTGAGCCAAGCGCCCAGTCATTTGACGTGGCAGGGCCAGAGACATACAGAAGCCCACAGAGTGGGAGGTAACCACTACTGGAGAGCAAAGGTGCCTTCAGACGTGTGTGTGTTTGAGATCGTCAGGTTCACCATGAAAGAGGGATCTGTTCAAGCATGCTCCCAAGCATGTGCTTCAGTAAGTGTGTGTGTTCGTTGAGTGTGCGCAAGTGTTCCAGATATTCCTTCCTGTTTATGAAACATTTAACTGTATACTTACTATTGGCCTCTGGCATTTTTTAAATCAGGGTGGAGCAAAAGGGAGGGAACCTCTATACCTATATGTGTGTGTGCGTGCACTACAATGACACGTTGAGACAGGCTTGCAGCAGCCAGCAGGTATGACAGGGTATCAAGCCACAATCCAATCTCCTTCTCCAACACATAAACAACAAGACTGGTTTCAAATGTCTTCTATCTATATAAAAGTCACTGAAGATTCAGACAGGCAGTGTGCACATGGGTGAACCAGCTGGGGAGGGGGATCACCAAGAGAAACGGGGCAGAGCCAGCAATGGAATGCTGGATGCCATTCTATTGACATTCCTCCTTAGTGCCTCTCAAAACATGAGGGTGTGGTCTCATCAGTGTTTCTATATAGGGTTCGAAAGATCTTATAGTATAGCAACATACGCTACAATAGAGATGGCGTATACAATACTGAACAGAAACTGTTAATCTACAACAATAAGTACTTTTTTTAATCAACATTATATATTGTGCATTTTTCTGAAATGTAGGAATATGAACAGAAAGATAAGTAGATTTCTGAAATACTGATTTCATTTTTCACAGCCAATTTTGATTAGCATCAATCTGTTTATATTTTTAAATGCCTGAACTCTCTCTCATCCTCCCTGATTCTCTAGTTTACAGTAATAATGAACAGCCTACCAAACACATTTTTGGAGAGGGCTCCTTGGTCAGATCATTGCAGAAGTTATTTCATTTTTTATCAAAATGCATAAAAATGTGAATGATATCTTGGAATAAGAGTTGCAGTAGATTAGAGAGCTGGCTGGTTTAGCACTGTAGAGAGTATTGAATTAAATATAAAATCCCTACACTATTATTGTTTTTTTAGGTGCAGAGCTCTTGTTTACATGGTCAGCATACATTTGCTTTAAAACATACTATAACTACAATATATCTTAATTATTATATATTTTCATGTTTCAGTCTGTGTTTCTGTTTCCCCAAGTCTCTTGGTATGCAGATAGATAGATAGAATTTATTTATTGGTCCTTTTGGAAATGTATGATGTGCCATACAGCACTCGTTAGACAGACAAGTTAGTTTGCCTCATGTTGATGGTCTATTCTATTGGTTTCACCTGCTCCTCGTTATCCCTGTCTATTGGCCTGTCTTGAGTCTAGATATTTAAAGCTGCGTTCCAGACAACTCAGGAGCCAAGCATTTCTAACCTCCTACTAGAAAAAATAAAAATAAAAAGTACAATAGAATGCCGTTTGAGAACTCAGGGCAAATCCGACTATCACGAATTCCTGGCTGGACATCACGCAACAGTGGCGGCACATTATGTAAACAGTATCATCACTAAAAGATAATGTAAAGTATATTTGCCTGTATTTAATTAAAATAATGCATGGTAAAATATTGTAAACCCTGTTCTATATACATTTAGTAGGCTACTCACAAAGTAATTTGTAAGGTCCCTAGCTTTTAAGTGTTTCCATTAACAGGAAGAATACAAATCATCAATGTAGCTTACTAATTTCAGCATTATGAAAAATATCACATCAATGATTTTGCTCTCCTTTTACAATATTGGTTCTCAAGTTTCAAGTGTCCAATATAAAACTGATGAGTCCAGCTGGTCGTGGACAACATCTGCCAGGTTGGACTTACTGTAAATCCTTGAACATGTAGCCTAAGAGCCAGTACCTGGGTTACCAGGGCGTATGTGCTCTTAAACAGGAGAAGACATTGGTGGGTGGCAGTGAGGAACTTCTCAGTCCCCATCACCAGACCCCAGGTACTGGGTGCTTTTCCTCTCTCGAACGACAGACAAAGCCAAAGGGGCATTCTGCAGCCTCCACCATGCCTAAATTGACCACCAAATCAGTCCAACTGGCTGCAAATAACCATTCTGCCTTCAGACAAAAGCATCCAATTAGGTGTGAAGAGGACTATCAGCGCCACACCCAGCAGCTCTGGCAGAACTGGAGTATTACACCCTCGGCTGAGAAGGGGAAATAACAACACAGCTGGCAAGCATCAGTGATGAGGAGATACTTGAAACACAAAAGTGAGTGTTGGTCGCATTATCATCTCTCCCACCAACAGACTGACTGACCGTGAGGCCTGTCACAATGTTTACTATATCGACTTAACCGTGATCATTTTTCAGACCTCGATATCGCCTGTTGTACATGCATGTTGCAAACATGTAATAGACTATAATCACAGCATGGAAAATTCCCTCACCCTACCTACATGCATTATTTTGCTATTACGTGCATATTATCATTATATCAGTGGAATAACATGCTCTTTAAATGACGATATAATTTATTGCGATTATTTCTGGGAGAAAATATCGGCCAAAATAAATAGTTATCATGACAGGACTACTGGCCACCATCCATCAGCATAATAACAGCAACTCTTTTTATGTTTAAAATGTCTGAAATAAATCCAGTTTTACACCCTAATGCTGCCGCTGCCTTATGCGATTGTGCTGGTCACTAGTGCTTCCCCAAACCATTAATCGATCGATTGATCGAAATATATTCAGTCTATATAAATACGGTCACTGGCCAGTCAATAAGGGCATCATAGACTCATCTAGTTTGCTTTCTGTCTACAGCATGCTAGAGCTCACATACCTGCCTAACATTCCACACAAGGCCAGTTTACTTTAGAACAGGGAGGAGTCAAGGGTTATTTAAAAAATATATATTTTAAATATGTTTAGACCTACTGTCATAATGTGCAAAACAGGAGAGACAGAAATGTGCTACTTTTTGAGAGATTTACTATAGTGAGCACTTCTGTGACAGCAACATCTCACATACAATGCATGTTAATGAGCTGCTTTGTGTCACGATTAACCTATTTTAAGTCTAAGTGACGTCCTAAATACAGAGTGTGAATAACACTATGTCACTGGACAGGAACACCATGGGTCCTTTTTTCAGAGTCAGATTTTTTTCAAGGTTACATTTGATAATTCATATGACTGGGTTCGTTAGCAGGCTTCCAACGACCCATTCATTTGAATCAGGTGTGTTGGAGCAGGGAGACACCTAAAACATGCAGGGCACCGGCCCTCCAGAACCAGGATTGCCCACCCCTGAACTAGCCTATATTAATTTATCTTACAATTACAATAAGTTTACCATGCTTTTTATTAAATGTTTGTTATTATTAGGCATTGTGTAATTACTGGGATAATTATGTGGATGCTATAGGTCACAAAAACTCATGAAGCATACAGTCATGGGTCACTACCCTAAATACTAGACCTACAACCATTTAATTACCAGAGCCACTGACTTGATTTACACCCTTTCCCAATTCCCACCTATTCCAAGTTAATCTCGTCCTTCTTTCTGCTTGGTTAAAAGTCTAGTCAGCCATTGTAAGATAAATTATACACTTTTTGTCAAATTTAACACATTTCTACTAGCATTTCGCTAGTTTACTGTTCTCTGTGCATGTTGAAAAAAAGAATATGATACTTCTACACAGCCTCTGTAAATAGTAACATAAACAAAGTGCCAAACACCACTTGTATCAACAAAGCCACAGTACTACTCTTTACTTCACAATGCATTTCGATGTGTGAGGTGGCCGCGGAGGGCCGCGGAGCAATACTGTTTTGATCTGAGCTTGAAGTTAGCAACGTTCTAGAGAATGACTAACCCTGCCTTTAAATACCTCTGTAAAACAGCTTTATGGATTTTAGATGGGCCACTTGCAGACCAAATAAACAACCAAAGCATATCCATAATAGTTCTATTTATTGAGGCCTGGGGTAATTAAATAACTATCCTGCCTTCTCCTTCTTGTCTGTGTGACATTCACAGGGAAAACTCTAGGGCCTGCATGGGTATGACACCTTTATGCCAAATGGCAGTGCTTGGCACACCATACACAACAGTAGGCAGAACTAAAATGATCACAATCACTTATCATTGTTTGGTTAACATGTCGAATGTATGTCTCTCACTCTTTGTTATGACTATTTAGCTCATGTGTTTCCAACGTACAGTGTGCTTGCAGAACCACGTCAATCAGAAGTGGCTAATTAAGTTATTTATTATATATATATATATATATATATATGTGTGATAACACAACATGCCGGCAATTTCTAACTACTACACTTTCTAACTGTGCACAATTCCTGGAAGCTGTAAACATCCCAGTTCTTGCAAGGCCAGCACACTCACCGGACATGTCACCCATTGAGCATGTTTGGGATTCTCTGGATCGGCGTATACGACAGCGTGTTCCTGCCAATATCCAGAAACTTTGCACAGCCATTAAAGAGGAGTGGACCAACATTCCACAGGCTACAATCAACAACCTGATAAACTCAAATAGTGGTCACACCAGACACAGGTTTTCGAACCCCCCCCAATACAGTGAAACTGCACATTTTCAAGTGGCCATTTATTGTGGCCAGCCTAAAGGTCCTTTCCGGTGTCTCAGAGGGGAGCTCGTTGCGCTGCGGTTGAACTTTGGGTGCAGCGCGCTGTGACGAATATGTGCGCGGCCAATGGAAACGAGGCCGCCAGTTGATATTATATAGAATATCAACTTTCCTTGTTTTTCACTTATTTTCAAGCATGTATTTTTCCGCAGATCTCTTAGACAAACCAATATTATGTTTGTTAATGTTTTTTTAATAATATCAATATAATATTATAACAAATGGTTAACAAACATAATATTGGTTAAACTAAGAGATCCGCTGAAAATATTAGTGTTTTTTGTATGCTTATAACGCTAAACATTTTCATTGTCTAGCAGGGCCTTTAGCTAACGGGAGTCTGTTTTTCAAATTCCGGCAGTGTAGCCTCTTCGTTGCCTAGAGACAGGGCAAGCGCAACCGAGTCCTGTGAAGGGCCTGGAGAAATCTGCGCTCAACTCAGCGGCGAGCGCAGCGCATGTCGCTTCCTGTCTGAAAGGGCCTTAAGGCACACCTGTACAATACTCATGCATCTTGATGTGCCACACCTGTGAGGTGGATGGATTATCTCAGCAAAGGAGAAGTGCTCACTAACAGATTCAGACAGATTGGTGAACACTATTTGAGAGAAATAGGCCTTTTGTGTGCATAGAGAAAGTATTAGATCTTTGAGTTCAGCTCATGATGAATGGGGGCAAAAACAAAAGTGTTGCGTTAATAATTTTGTTCAGTGTAAATCAGAATAAAATCTATTTTAATCTTAAACTCTAATGTTAAAATAGAGGATGCAGGATGAGGGTGGATATAAATAATTAATATATAATGATTTCCCTCCATTGCAGGCTCTCTGAATTTGATTATGCTTTCAGGAGGGATCAATATCCTTTCATATTTTGACTCAAATAACATGAATGCACTCTCCAAGGTACCGTACATCATTGTTTTTACAATGGGAGTCTTTTTCCAGTACAATATGTTACTGCTCCAGGAATGAGAAAATAGACTCCCCTGGCTAACAAACAGTACAGATTATACTCACCTTTAAAGATTGGTTGTCAATGATGTCACACACGATTTATAATGTTTTGTGACATTTTTGACACTATGTGCTGTGACATTGGTAAAGATCTGGTGGAGTTATACCTGGGCACAAATCAGATCAAATTAAGAGTACATGTCAGAGAGACTTGGGTTAGACAAGTCTAATGTAGTAGGACAACTAGACAAAACCTCTGGGACAGTATAACTCCTGACACAGAGCAAAATCATTTGCGATGTTATACTGTATGTTGTTATTGCCCATATCTGGTAACTTATTTCTATTACATTATGTCAACACAACAGTATGCAAACGGAACGGGTGACATCATGACTGATTCATGTCTTCTCTCATCATGATCATGTTATTCAATCAATAAATCAATCAATCCAATCAATCAATCAATATTTGTGACCCCAATGACCCTTGTGACTAATGTAAACATTTTCTTAGAAAAAACACTTTCTGGCAGCACCCACAGAACAGTATAAAATACTTACTGTTGCTGATGTTAACGTTAGCTAACACGCCAGTTCTATGTAGCACGCGGACAGCACATGACAGTACCGTAGCGTAACCACAGAAGTACCAGTACTGGTGGGCTAGCATGCCTGCAGACTAACAACCCAAAACGCTTACTTAAATAACCTATTGTAAAGAAGCGGACATATTTTAGTGCACTGAAATAGATTATCAACTTCGAAGTCGTTAGCCTACCTGTCAGTTACTTTCCCAAATTCGTTTCGACCTGACAGTGTCCACTCCATCCTCTAAATGTACGTCTGTTGCACTTCTCTGGTGTCGTTATGTTTAATCCATTCCACCGACTACAACAGCTACTTCTCCATCCTCTCCGCGGAATATTGGTTCACTGCTGGTCGGTTGCACCACGAACGATGCCCCCGTTGTGCTTCACTGGTCAGTAGCTGTCTAGCTGAGTGAAGCCCCAGTCAAACAGCGTTTTGTGTCTGTGTTCGGTACCCTCTGGGCGCTCTGTCTGAAAGCTGCGCATGTGCATACAAATCAAATAATAAACTGCTTTGCCAGTGCTGAGAGGTCCGATGCTGAGAGGTCCGATGCGGAGGTCCTGGGATCCCTCCGCTGTGTGATTCGTGTGCATTTAATGTGTGGTCTGTCTGTACCTGTAGTATACAGTTCTGTAGGCCAGAAGGGCTTTCTGTGAAACTACTAGTCTGCAATTACGTTTTTTTACTGCTTTGTAACATTAATTTACAGAAAACATTGCACATGTCTGCATTAATTGTGACCCTATGATTGTGACTAATGTCAGTTATGCTGTAGCAATAATAGATTACCATCGGTGGAAACGGATAGGCTAATAGAGTAGAAATCAGGTAGCCTAACCTTTGAATCAGGTATCTTTTAAGGCAGGGGAAGGATGCTGACCAAAGATTGTTGACATTTGAACTTAACAACAAAACAAAAACACTTTTCCACATGGATGCATTGCCAAGGCTAGGACTGTGTTGTTGGTGCGGTCTGCACCACTTGTTGTGTGTTCCTATTTATAGAGCCAGGGTTATGCAGGAACATAGGATTCACTGTGAGGAGATAGTCAATTAATTTGCAAAAATAGACTACAGTAGAATAGAATACAGTAGCCCGCATCTAAATGTTGTGGCAGCATCGGTGAACTGCAGAACCATTGTTGACTCAATCAAAACAAAAACACATATTATTTTAAATAGGGGGCACCCTCAGAAACTGTGCCCTCCAAATAGAGAGTGTTGTGTGGTGCAGCCTGCACCACTTTGTTTGTGTTCCTATTTACAGATCCAGGACTGTAACATCAGATCATTTTTTCAGATCTCATGCATAAGTTGTAGATAGCGAGGCAATATAGGTGATATTCTGATTTTGAAAAAAAGTGTAATATCTTACAATCCCTGACTCCAACTTTAAATCACATTGCCAGCCATTTCTCTCATGTCACATGTAGGGTTGGAACTGAATCCAAAATGGCAAGAACTGGGTAGTCTGTTCTGTTCACTTAGCCTCTCTCTCGCACACACACACAAAAACAGAGCATTTTCATTCACCTACAGCACGCGTTCCATTTAAATATGGTACAAAACATTCCCTCATCTACAGAAAAACACGCATGCACGCACACACACACACACACATGCTATATCCCTTTCTCAAAACTCCAATTGAATATGATTTACAAATTTAATATACTTCATTTCCATGATACTGTACTTTCCTCTTAATAAAATAAAGCCTGACCTTGAAGATACAAGACATACTGGAGGCTATTTTCTCTCTCTTTTCTTTCTCTCTCTCTCTCTCTCTCTCTCTCTCTCTCTCTCTCTCTTTCATGTTCTCTCTCTAT
The DNA here is from genome assembly GCA_025399855.1 of Forbesichthys papilliferus. Taxonomy (NCBI): domain Eukaryota; kingdom Metazoa; phylum Chordata; class Actinopteri; order Percopsiformes; family Amblyopsidae; genus Forbesichthys; species Forbesichthys papilliferus. The sequence goes on from JAODOY010084126.1 coordinate 10,200, forward strand.
CCCTCTCATTTTCTCTACTTTTTACATTTTCATATTGTGTCTATACTCATGGAACAGGGCAGGCTTTGCTCTTCAAAGTGTCTCAAAAGACATCATGTTGAAGAAGAGTTCTTATGGGGGACAGGAAGACTTTCACGAAAATGTCACAAAACGTATTCAGATGTGAAAGAGTACAGAGTGGAAGAAAACAGAGACAGACATAGTGTATCGTCCAAGTATGACTTGGAGGACACTAGCTGTAATCTCTGGCAATAATAATGTATTCCCCTGCCATTGTTTCATCATTGCTAGAGACTCAACAGAGTTGTTACTCTGCCAACTGCAGGGTCTGTACCATAAAAACACTGTCTTATAATTATAGTGGAACAGAACAGTTTGTTACTGTAGGAAAAATGCTTACTAAGGGGTTTTCAGAAACATTGGCTGTGGTTAAAAAAACGGTCTAGTGAAATTTTGGTTCGATGATCTGGATGACCTGACTATTGATATCTCATTGTGTTTTTAGATTAAATTAATTATAATAATATAAGAGCTCTCTGTAGGAAAGTGTAAATACAGTAAATTATGATGCTGTATTAATAAAAAAATTATATGTTTTATAATGTAGTGTATAATGTAGTGTATGAATTTTGACAAGACTGCCAAGAATTCTTCAATTTTTTTGAAAAGTACTTAATTAAGCCTAAAATGTGTGTGTGTGTGTGTGTGTGTGTGTGTGTGTTTGTGTGTGATTAAAAGGCTATGGCTATTTTAAAATAAACTCAGGGTGAAACTGCTCATACAAATTGGGTATTACCTTAAACACCATTGTTAAATAAAGACAATATCAATATTTCCTGTCCGTGTGTATCCTATCAGGCACCTGCCACTTATACTAAATGGATAATTGAGAAAAAATAAACTCTGGGGTCCACTTGCTGTAGGCCACCTATCATGCAGGCCATAAGTTTGCTCAGCACGTTTGTGTCTGTGTGTGTGTGTGTGTGTGTGGTGTGTGAATGAGAGAGAGAGAGAGAGAGAGAGAGAGACAGAGAGAGAGAGAGATAGACACACACACAGAGAGACAGATAGACACAACAACTGAGACTCAGAGTCAAAGTGCAAAAGAGAGGGAGAGCTATAGAGAGAGTACACACACAGCCACCAGCAGGGAAAATTGAAGGCAGACTTTCCACTGCAGGCGTCGTTCTAAATTGCTGGTTTTGGATGGGGAATTTGCTCTGGCACAAGATGTGACAATGATATTCATTTCAGAGCTTGCCCCCATTTACACAGAGCGCACACTCAAACCCCAGCTGAACCAAAACTATTACAGAAAACTCAAACTGCCTTCAAAGGAGAAAGAGAAACATTCCTCTTAGCCTCAAGTTTAGGCACTGATCAAAAGACACACACAAGCTCTATGCCGTTCACTTGCTTCACAATTCATTCTCTCTCCGTCTCTCTCCCTCTCTCTCTCTCTCTCTCTCTCTCTTTCTCACACACACACACATGTGCGCACAGAGCTATGCATGCCCTAAACTGTACTGTTTGCCTACAAATAGTCAGTTTGATCCAAACCCAGTGTCATGTTTCCAAAAATAATAATTTACAACTGGCCAGTATGTAGCCCATTACATATGACCTACTCTTACTACTTGACTGATTTTACTTAATTGGCCGGACTTACAGTAACAATGGACAAGAACAAGGGGTTTGTAATGAGAAACCCATAGGATGCAGGGACATACACTTTTCTGTTTTTTATTATCGCATTTTTCAATATTGAGTCCACTTTTTCAAAATTCTTCACACAGTTATCCATACACCAAAATGCAGCTTGGTCCAACAATTATGCCATGTCCAAAATGCACCCAATACCAAAAAACTATACGATACATGTCTCAAACTCAATTCTTCCAAAACATCTGTTAAGGAACAATCACTCAATGAAATACTAACAACTGCTAAACTGTAAAACTACAGTATATTTGATGAATGTGTGTCATCCTTAGTAGCACATTTACTTTTCTATTAAAATAAGTCATTTAATAGTGATGTCTTCTTTATTAAAAAAAAAAGTTTTATTACACAAGAATGAACCTCTTGAAAGTATAGAATATTGTTCTACCAAGTCATAGAAATACTGTAAAATAGTAAAGGCTTCTAGTATGATTTCTTTTTTACATAAAGGAAATTCATAAAATGAAAGGAAACTTACTTGTAACCATTTTGAAAAGCTGTCTATACATGTTTTGGTTTAGTCTTAGTTGTGGTGGTAGTTGAGCTTGAATGATAAAGGTTAGCAAATGCATTGTGTGAAGAAATTAATATATCATCTACAATTCATCCATTTAGACTTCTTTTGTTCTGGTCCTGTTTTGAAAAGGTGAACACAGTAGGCCTGTCGAAAAATACACCTAACAAAAATTGTAATTGGCACTTCACAAAAACCTGTTTTTTTATCAACTTTTTTATATCTGCAAAGAAACCATTTGTAAACAATTCATATTCATATAATTCACCCCTGCAGTCAATGTCCTCTCCTGACCCTTTAGTAGGCCTATCTGAACTGTGAGGACAGCATGAGGCCAGTAGGGGGAGTGAGACAGTTGAGAATCTGAAGAAGAGTCCCTGCGGTGATGAGTGAAAGGAAGCTGTACTAAGAAGAGAGATTATGTTTCCCAGGCCAATATATAAGGAATGCACTAAGTGCAAATGTAACAGTATTGGGATATTTTTACAGACCTTTTCACATTTGCTAATTATTTACTCAGCAATAAATGTTTATATTCCCTTACTGGATCATTAGGCTATAGTTTGATTGCATCACCATAATATTTTTTATTCCTCCAGGAGGACAGAGCAACTTGCATTTACCACCAACTCTAAGGAAATAGATGTATCCAATAATATAACAGGCACACACTTGTGTTTCAGAAACATTAACATGTGAATCTGATCATCACATACAGCTAAATGTAACTACAAATACAAATCTAAACACAAACCCCCAATACTTTATTTAGAATGCAAAGGCTGGACTATGGCCTGAACTGCATGGAAGGAGAAATCTGAAGTGTTGAGTGTTTGAATCACTGCTTATTAGAACTAGTGGTTTGTACTCTCGGGCTTCTTTTGGAGACCTCCGGAAAGAGGCCAGATTTCTTTTAAGAGATCACTTCTCGTAAGAATCTCTCCAAAAGAAAATACTCAAAATAGTTAATGGTGTCATAGGGGAATATGCATCGCAAGCAGTGGGGGAAATGACATAATTATATGGTGACCATGTCTTGGAACACACGTCAGTTACTATAATTGTTGTTTGGTTTGTGCCCGGATGAATGTAACCAAGGCCAAGGAAATAAAAATGCTAATTCATGCAGCAAAAGAATATAGGCTCATAAAGCTCATAGGCTATTTGTTTTTATCAACAGCAGCCCTGTGGTTTAATGGTCTTTTTTTATTCTTACCTACACTACACATTTTACAAGGAAGAAATCCTAAATGCCCTTTAACCGCTTATGCTGCTTACAAAAAAGGATAAAGGATAGTTTTGTTAAGTTAAGGTGTGATAAACATTAGGGATGACCTAAATGTTTCTCATGACCTACTGTAACTTCACTAGTGTTTTTAAATGTGTTCTAGAGAGTTGTGTAACCCGAAGGACCAGTTATGTTTATTTATAATCAACAATCATGCCATGGGCATACAATGATGAAAATGAAACATCAGTGCCCTGACAGTGTTTGGACATAAGTGTTACCCATTTCACGACAGATGGAGGTTGTGTTTCTTTAATAACCTAATCAGTGCTGGGGTTCATTTTAGGACTGCATCTGTGTTTATGAAAATGTGTAATAATGGTGACTTAATCACACAAACAGAGCAGCCTCTCGGTCAACTTGACTTTGCGTGGAAACTACATCTCGGGACATTCTTTTGGTTGTGCACCCAAACCACACACTGTTAACAGCTGTGCAGTATTTCACTCCCAGTCCGCTCTGCTCCGAGGTTTTCTTTATACTAAGCTCTTTCCAAAACCACTCATTAATAAAGTATTTCTGCTCATGTGGCACTGACAGCGGGACAAAGAATACCGAAGAGAGGGAGGGAGGAGAAACGGGCGGGAACTGGGGAATGGGAAAATGCAAAAATTAAGGAAGGAAAAAAGTGTGTGCGAGAGCAAGAGAGAGAGAAAAAGAGAGTTGAGGAAAATATCTGATAAAAAGTGAAGGGGGAGAATGTAGATGGAAGAGAGGAAAAGGACTAAGAAATTCTCTGTTTCGCTCTCTCTTATACACACACACACACACACACACACACACACACACACACACACATTGCATGCAGACTCTGCCCCCCTTCTCCCTCTTACTGTCTCCTCTATAATGAGCACCAGATGTGCTGATGGG
>JAODOY010084127.1:0-14593 GCA_025399855.1 Forbesichthys papilliferus
GCACATTTTATGACCAATTCATGCAAAACTCCACGTAATCCCAAGGGGTTCACATACTTTTTTTTGCAACTGTATATGGAGAAGTCTCCTAAATCGCCACGGCACAAAAGGAATTGGAAACAGCCAAGACTACATTTCCCAAGAGCCCCACTGCCTATGTAGCAGGACATATAGCTGTGAAAACATGGCCCAGTTATAAATCAGCGCCTGTAGTTGGGAACAGAGCAGCGTACAGTATAGGCCTAGTGTCAACACCATTATAGTCAATACCAATATTTTGTTGCGATACTATACCAAAAAAAAGAAAAAATTGGGTAAACATTCAACTGTCATGGTGCTTTGTTTCAATCCTGGACAAGTCTGGACAACATTTTTAGTCAAAACAATATTTTAGAACTATGAGAATAATCAATATAATAAAATAGAAGATCATTATTAAACTGCAGCTGTCCAATATTTTTTCTAGGGTCAACGATTTTGGGAAAATATCTAATTGCAATAATTTTTACAAATATTGCGATTTCATTTGCGATAATTTTCCCCCCCAAGTCGAGCTTTATTACGCATTGAATTTTGAACTAGACTTAAAATGTGATGGTAGAGCATTACTACATGAGACCAAAGTTTAATTGCTCTATATCCTAATGATAGACAGACAGACATGCCTAATAATAGTTCTGTAATTCTGTAAATAATCACTGACATTGAAACGATGTTGATGAATGATGCCATGATGTTGAGTCATTCGTTATGGCCTCCTCACTGACAACGTCACCCTGCCACAGACCATCATTCAAGTGTCTGACTCTGCACCTTGATGTGCGCTGAATCAGTCTAAATATAGCCAGTTATGCTCCATCATACAATTGGGGGACAGGATGGTCTAGTGGTCTGGGTGTTGGGCTTCCAGCCGGTAGGTTGTGGGTTCAGACCCCAGTGTTGACCTACCTGTAAGCATCCTTGAGCAAGATGCTTGCATGGCAGCAATCACCATCGGTTGTGAATGTGTGTGTGACTGTGTGACTGTCAGGCAAAAATACTGTAAAGCGCTTTGGATAAAAGCGGATAAATGGATAAATGAGCCCATTTACTACATTGGTGTAAGTTTACACAAATCTCAATAAATTACTGATATATACACACAACTGTGAACACATTACATTATTGTTGAATCTAGAACAAAGTTGTCAAGCGCACACAAACACATGCGATCCGAATTATTCCGTTTTGGTTGTTATATTCTATTATATGTTATATGCTATTGTTCATCTCACTGAAAAGCGTAAGTTACGTGTGTCTTATTAATAAGGTAGGTAGGTAGGTATCTCCGGCAACCTCCCAGCGGCAACCCCTGCGCTCTGTTTTGTCAAGTTTATGACGACCTTTTATTAAAATCACAATCGGAACCTGCCGGTCAAGCTTTAAAACAAAGAACGGTAATCTGAATCTCCAAGAAAATTAATTTAATAGACGAAATCTCCACAAACCGTTATAGGCTAGGGTAGGCCTTCTCGGGAGGCAAGTCTACTCGTTGCCAGCCCCTATTTGTGGATGTACAGGCCTAGTGTTTTTTACTATTAGTCTATATGTTAAATGAAGATATATAATGTAACATGCTAACAGGGACAGACATGCTAACAGAGACACAGTAGAGTGCTTTACCTGGACAAAGAGGCCCCTGAGGCGGCCCCTAGTGGCCCGTCAAAGGGACTGCTCCTAGATGGACTCCTCTCTGAGCTCTTCCTCGGCCTGGACCCGCCAGAGAGAGGCCCAGAGGGGGAAGAGCGGGGGCTTCTGTCTTCCACTGGAGTGGTACGGCTCCGGTCAGAGGCTGTTCCTGCGAACAAATGGAGGCTTACATGGTGGTGCAGGTGTCACGGCCCTGCCTTGGTTCAGCAGGCCTCTGGTCCTTATTGGCTGTAAAGGTCCTAATTAGGCTGATTGAGGGCACCTGGGCTGCCAATTATATATGTGTGTTCCAGCTCACTGTCAGCGTGACTCTCCTGGCACCACACATTCTGTTTGTTGGTTGGTTTTAGTTTCTTAGGTTGGTCAGCATGCACCACATATATTCAGTACAGACACCTACAGACATTCACACCTCATTCTAGGTTATTCTGTCAGTTAAGAGTTTGGTTTGTTTGGTTTACGGCCCTTGAACCAGGTGGTAACACAGGGCTAAGCTAACATTGGCTGCACAATTGCACATCTATACAGCAACTAAGCTATAGCTGCTATACAGCTTTTAGCTGCTATGCAGCCTTTAGCTACTATGCAGCCGCTATACAGCCCTAAGCTGCTATACAGCCTTTAGCTGCTATACAACCTTTATCTGGTATGCAATCGCTATACAGCCTTTAGCTGGTATGCAGCCGCTATACAGCCTTTAGCCGCTATACAGCCTTTAGCTGCTATGCAGTTGCTATACAGCATTTAGCTACTATGCAGCCTTTAGCTGCTATAGCTGCTATACAGCCCTAAGCTGCTATAGTTGCTATACAGCCCTAAGATGCTATACAGCCCTTAGCTGCTATAGTTGCTATACAGCCCTTAGCTGCTATATAGCCCTTAGTTGCTATGCAGCCGCTATACTGCCATTAGCTTCTATACAGCCTTTAGCTGCTATAGCTTAGGGTTAGTTAAGAATCAGAGCAGGATCAAGACTGAAGGCTGTGTGACAGGTGAGACATTCATGAAATAATGATCTTCCCGTTTATGGCACATGCTTACAGGAAGTAGCCATCAACCCCTTCCCTATGGGGACCACACACACACACACACACACACACACACACACACACACACACACACAGAGAGAGAGGACAATCACCTCCAGATGTGCTGGAGAGGTGGGAAGGCACAGACGAGTGGTTGGAGAGAGATCTCCTCAGCAGCTCCTCAAAATGTCCGTTGGCACTGTGGACAGAGAAAACAAGCCATCAACACGATATGGCTGCACAGTAACGTAATACAATAATAATGACAAATACTTTACCTGCGAGCATTACTGCCCGTCTTTGATTGGCTGCTGACTGCGCTGCTCCGCGGGGACATAAAGCCATTGGCTGCCACGTCCACAGGGCTGGCTCCTGATTGGACGGGCCGCACAGGGGGGGAGGTCCTCTCTGGCTTCTCCTCAGAGGCTAGGAGACACAACAGTGACTAGGAGGCTAGGAGACACAACAGTGACTAGGAGACAGATTGTGTCTCCATGGCGACTGACCTGCGGTGAGGTTCCTGGTGAAGATGTTGATAACGCTCAGAGGACTGCCCTTGCTCAGCTCCTCCCAGGGGGCGTGGCCAAGCTGGGACAATGAGCTGAGGGGGGCGTGGTTCCCCCAGGCGGAGCAGAAGCCCGCCCCCTCCAGCAGATTGGTCGGTGGAGGTCCCTCTTCCTCAGAGAGGCTCCCCTCGCTGATTGAGCCCCCGCTGGAGCCTCCCCGCCCCCCCAGCCCCTCCCTGGTATGTGTGTGGCGCCCAGGGGCGTGCACGTGGCGCTCCGGGGCGTGCACGTGGTTGTGCGACCCCTGACACAGGAGCTCCTGGATCCTATCAGCCAGGAGGAAAGGGTCCGGGGGGGCGTGGATGTTACCGTGGCTACAGCGAGGGGGGACATGGCCGGTGCCATGGCTATGGCCAGGGTCCGGGGGGGGCTGGCCCAGCCCCTGCCCTGTTAGCCGCAGGGCTTGGCTCTCAATGCGACGGGACAGAGAGGCAGCCGTGGCCTTCAGGGCCTCCACCCGGGATTGGCTGGCCCGGGAGGCAGCCTGGGGATGGTCTGCCACCTGGGGACCTGCAGCCTGGGGACCTCCCTGTCCCTGCAGCTCTGCAGCCTGCAGGGACAGCAGGCCGTCAGCAGAGGGAGCCAGAGAGACGATGGGATGAAGGCAGATGGGCGGGGCCAGGTCACTCCTGCAGAAGACACAGTGGTGAGGTGTGTACCGTGGTCAGGGGTGTGTGTGTGTGTGTGTGTGTGTGTGTGTGTGTGCGCGCACCTTGTCAACACCGACACTTCACTGCTGGAGGGGCTCTGAGGTCCCAGTCGTCTGTTCTCCTTATCAGACTCCCCTGAGGGCTGGTACACTGGACGCTGCGCAAGCACACACACACACACGCATTACGTTTGGACTGAGCAAAACTATTTCACTTGAATTGAAAAGACTATGTACTAACTCAGGTTCCTAGCCCATAGACATAACCTGACCCCACCCAGCTACACAGCATCCACCCTGTGAATGTTGTCATGGCAACAACCTTAACTGACACCTGGTCTGGCTCCATGGTAACGCAGCACAAGGCTGATGACACCTATGGGCTGTCATGGCAACATACTAACCAGTGGCTCAGGGGCGGGGCCAGGGGGAGGGGCCACGAGAGTGGGCGTGGCCTGCAGGGTGAAGGTCTGCTTCAGTGGGGCCCCGGGGGGCGGGGCCAGGGCCTTAGCCCCGCTCCTCTGCTTCCTGTAGAGCTCCTGCAGCCGCTGGCTCCTCCTCTCAACCTCCTCCTTCTGGCCCCGCCTCTCCTCCCTCTGGCTTCGCCTCCTCTGCTCCTGCTGCTGGGCCATGTAGCGCCGCACCTCCTCCGCGTCGTAACGCCGCCCGCGGCCCTCCGCCTCCACCACTGCAGTCTCCGCGGCGACCGGGAAGCGGGGCTGGGAGCGGCTCCGCCCCTTGCCCCTCCTCCCACCTCGCGCCTTTAGACGAGCCTGCTCCTCCTGCTCCTCCACCTGGCGCACCTCCTGCCGCAGCTCCTCCAGGAGGCCCTGCAGGTCTGGAGGCAGCAGCTCCTCCCTGGGCCTCCTCTGGGAGGCGCTGCTCAGCCCCCCTGCTGCAGGAGCTGCTGCTGGCATGTGCGGGGCGCTGGGACCAGGCTGGTAAGGGGAGTCTGGTGGGGGGAGGGGGCTCACTTATAAAGGCTGTGTGCGTATGAAACAGCCTCCTGGTGTCTATGGAAACATACTACTGATTACTAGATTACTCCTGAGCAATCTATGGCATGCGCACCGCCATGACAACCAGTACTGTTTCTCACTTCCAGACGCTCAGAGAGAAACGATGAGCTCAGCTTTAACCTGTGCTGTGGTTGGCTGTAAGCCTCATGAGACCACCCTGATCTCACGAGCGCTCAGTTTCACTTCGCCACTAGAATCAGTCTGGAGAGCTTGGAAATTGAGATGATTCAGGCCGGTAAACCTCGTGAGTTGCCAATCAGCGTCGTAGTTTAGCTACGGGCGTGGTTAAGGTGTGACGTGGGTGACTTGGAAACAAGACGTCCAAGACGCCCTTTCGATAATACAATATAGCATTAGTTTATTTAGAATGTAATTGAAGAGCAAAGGCTTTTCTCAATGGAACATACAGTATGTTTTCACTCTGCTCCAGACTTCTACTGCATATTTTGGTGTATTATAGTATATATCTTAACAAAATGTGTTATATTGATGTGTTTATGTGTTATATTGACCTTTATATTTGCCTATAGTACTATGTAAGATGTCCTTGGGTGTTTTGAAAGACGTCCTGAATGTAGTAGTATTAATAATAATAATATTATTATTGTTATTATTATTCTTATTCTTATTATTATTATTATACTGCCCAAGAGTATATTATGCATCCGAATGCAACCCATTGCATTTATTGTATTTATTTTGTATCTGGCCAAGAGAAAGTTGCCGTCCTGCTCCACCCGGTCCAGCAAAATAAACCAGTTAAATCACTGTATTCTGCTAAAATAGGCCAATAACAGACCACTACTGATTTGCTATGAATCATGGGAAATATCTCTGATCAAGAGAAAGGTGGATACACGCAATAGTATGTACTACTACTATATGCTGTCATTGCACCGATGAAGATAAACCAACAGGGCAGAGAGGTTCCCCTGGTAACGCTATACCCACCTGTCTTGCTGTGTGTGTGTGTTGGCCTGGTGGGGGGTCCCAACACCTTGTTGACCACCCTCTGGCCTGCACGCCACGATGAGGGGCCTGCAGCTGAGACACACAGAAATCAGGAATGAATGGTGTGTTGTGTAACACATGTTGTGACCTCTGGTCAGCTAGTGATGATGACGATGATGTAGTGATGATGATGTACCTGGCTTGGGCTCCTGCTCAGAACAAGCTGGGGCTTTGTGGACCTTCCTGATTGGTCTGGTTCTCTTCTCTGCTGGTCTCTGGTCCTTCTGCTGCCTGGACCTGCAGTGCTCTGCTCACACACACACACACTTGTTACTTGTGTAGACCAAGGAGAATCTCTGGTGCTGAGAAACTAATACAAAGCAAAAGTGCTAAAATCTGCAGTTCATTAAATGGCCACTTGAGGCTGGCTGCAAAAGGGAGCCAATCCCCATAGATGACAATGTTAAAATGTCTGACAAAAATAAACATGTTTATGGCCTGGTTCAAAAAATGGTTTGTGTCTCTATAGCTAGTCTCCCTGTTCATGCCAACTGTAGGGGAGTGACTTGTTTTAACTTATCAGTTAAAAATATATTAGCTATGCATTTATCCCATTATAATAAATAGGAGGGTGTTTCTGGCTGAGTGAGGTACTGCAGAGATGGAGATGTCCATTCATATATACAGTCTATGGTGACATCACAGAGGGTCTGTCCATTCATATATAGTCTATGGTGTAAACAGGTCAAAGGCTGCACAAGCTGCAGACAGACAGATAGACAGACACACAGACAGACAGACAGCTATGTGCTGACAGGTGACATGTCGGAGCTAGCCCTGCCCTGGTTACCATGGTGACCCAACAGCTGTGCCTCACCAGCTAGTTGGTGCGTCAGGTCTCTGTAGATCTCTCTGCTGAGGTTGTGGATCTCTCTCTCCTTCCACAGCCTGCCGTCAGGAGTCAGGATCTTCATCTCACTGCTACTAAACCCTGAGGAGGAGCAGGAAGAGGAGAGATGACGACATGGAGCAGGTGTGTTCAAACAACACAAGCTCCATAGGAGGTGTGTCCTGTAGGGGGCGTACCTCTGTAGGTGGGAGCAGGTGGAGCAGCAGCTACTTTGCGGATCTTAATGGAGGGGGCGCTAGTGAGGCTGGCAGCCCCCAGAAAGGGCTGATCCAGGTATTCTCTGGGCCTGTCTCTGGGCTCCAGGTGTTCCCAGGTTCTGTCTCTGACAAACCCCCCCTCCAGATGTTCTCTGGTTCCGTCTCTGAGGGTTTCCTCCAGATGTTCTCTGGTTCCGTCTCTGAGGGTTTCCTCCAGATGTTCTCTGGTTCCGTCTCTACTCTCCAGGTGCTCTCTCTGCCTGCGGATGCGTTCCTTCAGCCTCTCCAGCCTGTCGTCAGGCTGGTGCCTGCGCAGCTTCTCCAGGCGCTGGGCAGGTGAGCAGGGGCCGGCGGAGGCCCCGGCACCCTCTGGTGGAGGCAGGGCGGTGGGGCCCAGGGCAACCAGGACACTGTGGTCATTGAGGCAGCGCACAGCAGAGCCCCCAGAGACATCCAGGCCTTCTAAAACCTCCAGGCTCCCAGAGACCTCCTGGCCAGAGGACAGGGTGCTGTCCAGGTTCCTCGCCATCTGGCTCAGAAGAGGCTCCGCTGGGGAGGGGCTGGCCTCTCTGTGGAGAACCAGGCTGGTCACAAACCTCCCGAGAACCCACCTCCCTCTCCCTAGAACACACCTCCCTCTCCCTAGAACACCCTTCCCCTCTCCCTAGAACACCGTCATCTCTAAACACCTCCCTCCCTAAAACACCTCCCTCGCTAGAATACACCCCCCTCCCTAAAACACCTCCCTCTCAGCCCTCAGTTTTCTTAGTTTTTTCGCCAACATGAGCCTTGTGGTTTTATTGCGTTAATTATTAGTAATGAGTAGTCACACTGTGTGTGTGTGTGTGGGTACCTGTAGGAGGTGTGCACGTTGCTGTCTTGCGTGGCGTTCCTCAGCGGGCTGCGGGAGGAGCTCTTCTCTGGGCTCTGGCCCCGCCCCCCTCTGCTGGCCCCGCCCCCTACCTGGCCACGCCCACCTAAGACGAGATGCACATTACCTCTGGTTTGTGTGTGTGTGTGTGTGTGTGTGTGTGTGTGTGTGCGTGTGTACCTCTGGACTTCCTGCAGGTCTTCATGACAGAGTCCAGCAGAACCCCAGAGCCCGGGACAGGGTTATAGGCCTGCAGGTGGTTCTGCACGTGACGCAGCTACACACACACACACACAGAGTGAGCATGCATACACACACACACACACACACACACTAACCCAGCATGCCAGGCCTCTCCCAACCACTAGGGGCGCTGACCAACCACACTAACAACAGCTGAACTTACAGCAGGTTTAGACTGGACCAGAGACTTCCATGCAGTCGTCAGCTCTGAGAAGAGAAACCACTAATGAGGAATAGGAACAGCATGATATAGATAGATAGATAGATAGATAGATAGAAAATATACTGTATGTACTCTGTGAGCCCCACAGCAGAGCCAGTGTGTGTGGTGGGTGTACTGACACACAGACAGCTGCTGTTATGTTATTACCTGCGTCATCATTCAGGTCTGCAGGGGGCAGCACTGAGCTCCTGGAGAGCTCCACCTTACGACTGCTCCTCATGACAGCTAGGAGCAACAACACATCAAACATTATAACAACTCTCTACATGTCTCACACACACACACACACACGTATCAACATGACAGCAGCCTGCTAGCTTATTTCTGTCTTGCTTAGGACAGCCAACGATCAACTGAGTAAGAACTTGCAGTCCTTGCAACAGCTAGCACAACAGGACCCAGTGGTGTACACAGGGAAGTGCCCAGGTAAACACTACAAGGCCGAGGTCGACGTCTGTAGGCCTGATGTTGGAGCCAACAGCTGACTGCTGCCTAGACTGGTTTTACACAAGAATGGTGCCACATTCCATGAGCATGATGTTCCTTAGAACCAACTACTGATAGCATAACGACCTGAGCTGGAGAAATGACAGGAGCACATATGAGTGGATTTGATCTGGAACTAACACGGGCATCTCATATTTCATACTGAAGCATTCCACATGAGTCACAGCCATCATATGACATCGCCTTGGGCTGGTTTGGCTTAGTCAGCAAGAACAAACAGACTGAAAGCTCTTCTCGTCGCCATATACAAACAAACAGCTGAAGGTGCCAGAGATTCAAATATCTGACGGGATCTCTCCGTCTACAATGTGCTGTCACGGTGTGACCGCACAACACACTGCACTACTTCATACGCAAAACCACAGTAGGCCGTAATCTCACTACTTTGAGCGCAGAAAGGCTCAAAGAAGTGAAACATGCTGACGCGATTTCGTTTGATTTGAGACCCTTTTCTATCAGCAAAGCAGAACAAGTCTCGACCGTACTCACGGATGCTGCCTGGATATGGATAATATACTGTATGTATTAAAGTATAACATATTAATAAGATAATAATCATTATTAGCATGTCTGACCAAACTTAAGTGCAAAGTTCCGTGTACTACCGTACAGTACAGTAAGTAGACCAGAGATTAGACTAGCCCGTGTGTGTGATAGACTACCAATTTATATGGTTTCGAGGCGGATTAACATGTTTATAGTCCCTACAAAAACTCCATACGTTCACCAGAACCAGAAGCGGGTCCTCACCGTGCGCTTTTACATTCTGGACTTTGTTAAAGTTCAGGAACATCCACATTTCCAGGAAGTACTTTAGCCGGGCCGCTAGCCTGTTGCTAGCGTCCCCGACTACATGTATTAAACCATTGCTGTTTAAAACTACAAATCACAATAACGCAGACATACATACCTTCAAACGATGGTTGCTACTACATCATGTCCATCCTAATCATCGTCGTCAGCTGCTCATCTTCATCATCCTCATCAGCAGCGAGCAGGCTAACAGCTAGCTACTGCTAGCTGGTAAAAACGTCTAGGTTGTCCAGTGCCGGTAACGAGTAACCTATTACTTCATCAGAAATACAGTCCTCCTGGGTCCTAGGGATCGGAAACGCAGACGAGGTTCTGTCACCAACCAGTCCGGAGTCGGACCACTAAGCCGCCTGAAAGCTCGTCTTTCCCGGTATGTTGACGTTCCCAACCGACAGGACACGAGATTACCGCGACGACCTCAAATCTCGCGACAGTGTGTTCAAGATAGTGATCGTTGTGAGACCCCCAAACGGAGGGAGGTTCGTGGGTTCGAGCCCTGGAGAGTGTGAGCAAAGTGGAGCTGTCCCATGGTCCCATCTAATAAACTCTTATTGTACTCATAGGTTTAGTTAAAAGTGACTCCTACATAATTGTCGTTGTGACTCTTCGAGTAACTAAAGGGCTCCTCACAGTGGACATTTAGTGTTACTGTAGTAGCCTAACAACTTAAATTAAGCTGTAGACTACATTAAGAAAAAGGAAAACAACTTAATATCGTCTGTATTTTTTTACCATATCCATATGTATATCTACCGGTCTCACACACACACTGTCTCACCTGCCAAGCTGAAACATATGGCCGCCTTACATTACCTTAGCTGACAGTCATGAGGGGGGTTTCTTTCTTGGTCCCCTTGGTAACAGATGGACAGCAGGTTGTGTCTTTGATGAGCATCTGGGCTGACACGTCACAGGTTCCTGGTCCCGTCAGGTCATTGACATGTCACTAGCCTCAAGGTGTGTGTGTGTGTGTGTGTGTGTGTGCGTGTGTGTGTGTGTGTGTGTGTGTGTGTGTGTGTAGCCTACACTTCATTAGGTTGTGTTTACCCTAATGTGTTGTGTTTTAGCTGATGTGAAAAGAGCGCTCTCTCTCTCTCTCTTCGCCCCCCCCCCTCCTCTCGCTCTTTCTCCCTTTATTTATCTCCTTCTCTAAGACATTCGCAGACAGTAGCTAAGTCGTGTCGTGTTTCCCTCTTTACATTTAGCAGGAAGGTGAAATATGGACAGGAGATCGCTGTTTGTAGGTAAGGACATGATTTAACTGGAAGCTTATACATAAAGCGCGATGCAGTGCACCAATACATTCATTTATAGCGAATTTGAGTAGGCTATCATAATCATGACATTTGTCAATATACCCTATAATAACTTTGAAATATCCTAGCTGTTGCATTCTGTGAGGAGTAGGCTTTGGCATTAATTGTTAGTGTAACGAACGGGACCAAATTCACTGTATAAATGTTATAAAATATATATTTTGTTCTAATATTTCTAATATTAATGTTCTAAGAATCGATTAAACAAGTTTGTTTAAAAATGTTATGCCGACACCGCTGTCTACCATATATGTAGGCTATACATATTTAAAATAACCTGACGCATGTTTCTGTAAAGTAACTTTTCATGAACATCCTTAAGTAGAACGTTGTAACTGCCGTGCTTGTCTTGGTATGGGCATGCAGAATGCTCATCTGAAGAATGAAGTGAAAAACATAATACGTGCTGAAAATATAGCTTACCTACATGCGTATTGCTAATACGTTTGTGTTCCGCGGGATTTGATTCCACTGAATTAGGTTTACGACTCTGTTAATGAGGTAATTAGAATAGAATCGTATTTTATACAGTATAGTCAGTCTAATCTATGATGTAGGCTGTTAAATAAAATACAGGAGAATTTGTCATAAATAAGATACAGTATAGAGAATAAGCAAAGTGCTTTAACACAGAAAAAATAAAAGCAGAATTATCAAATAGATAAAATAGTATATTAAATCGAACTACTAACAAGAGGATAAGTAAGCCACATGAGTAATGATCATAATAAAACAATCATCATAGTGAAGAGCTCACGAGTGCAGGTCTATTTTCAGGGCCTTATATTGTTCCTGTGTGGTGTGGGACCCCCCTTCTCCCCTGTGGACCCAGCACTGTGCACATGCCTGTACACGTCTGAATCCGTGTGTCTCTCTGCGTTGCTGCTGCTAGCCTAGAGATGGGGCTGTTAGCCTGGACCTGTTAGCCTAGAGATGTTTGCTTTGGGCTGTTAGCCTGGACCTGTTAGCCTAGAGATGTTAGCCTGGGGCTGTTAGCCTATAGATGTTTGCTTTGGGCTGTTAGCCTGGACCTGTTAGCCTAGAGATGTTAGCCTGGGGCTGTTAGCCTGGACTGTTAGCCTTGAGATGTTAGCCTATACCTCTTAGCCTCGAGATGTTAGCCTGGGGCTGTTAGCCTGTACCTCTTAGCCTCGAGATGTTAGCCTGGGGCTGTTAGCCTAGACCTGTTAGCTTAGAGGTGTTAGCCTGGACCTGTTAGCCTGGAGCTGTTAGTTAGTTGCTGCTGCTAGCCTGGGGATGTTAGTCTGCGGCTGTTAGTCTGGGGCTGTTAGCCTTGGGCTGTTAGCCTAGAGATGTTAGCCTGGGGCTGTTAGCCTGGACTTTTAGCCTAGAGATGTTAGTCTTGGGCTGTTAGCCTGGACCTGTTAGCCTAGAGATGTTAGCCTGAACCTGTTAGCTTGGGGCTGTTAGCCTGGACCTGCTAGCCTAGAGATGTTAGCCTATAGATGTTAGCCTAGGGCTGTTTGCCTAGAGATGTTAGCCTGGAGCTGTTAGCTGGTTGCTGCTGCTAGCCTGGGGATGTTAGTCTGCGGCTGCTAGTCTGCGGCTGTTAGCCTGTTGCTGTTAGCCTGCGGCTGTTAGCCTAGAGATGTTATCCTGGGGCTGTTAGCCTGGGGCTGTTAGCCTAGAGATGTTAGCCTGGGGCTGTTAGCCTAGAGATGTTAGCCTAGAGATGAGAGATGTAAGAAATCGCCGGCCGTGCACTTGAATGCGTAACATGTTGTATTTTTGAGTTCCGAACTCGTAAGTAGGAGTTTCCGACAACAATGTGAAGGCTGCTGTTAGCCTGGAGATGTTAGCTTGGAGATATTAGCCTGGATATGCTAGCCTGTTGCTGTTAGCATGTTGGTGCTGTTAGCCTGTTGCTGTTAGCCTGGATATGTTCGCCTGGAGCTGCTAGCCTACAGATGTTACCTAGAGATGTTAGCTTAGGGCTGTTAGCCTAGAGATGTTAGCCTGGACCTATTAGCCTGGAGCTGTTAGCTGGTTGCTGCTGCAAGCCTGGGGATGTAAGTCTGCGGCTGTTAGCCTCGTGCTGTTAGCCTAGAGATGTTAGCCTGGTGCTGTTAGCCTGGGGCTGCTATCCTGTAGCTGCTGTTAGCCTGTAGCTGTTGTTAGCCTGGGGCTGCTAGCCTGGAGCTGCTGTTAGCCTGGGGCTGCTAGCCTGGAGCTGTTAGCCTAGAGATGTTAGCCTAGAGATGTTAGCCTGGTGCTGTTCGCCTGTTGCCTATTAATGTATCTATATATATTAATGTTGCTGTATATGTTGCTGTATATATTAATGTTGCTCTCTGTATGTATGTTTTCTTAAAGTACACCTTCCACACCCTTCCACCAATATGAAATTCAAATAAAAAAATCTACAGAAGCAATAAGCATCCTACAATTCATTCAAATACGACATTAACGATTTAATTAATTATGCAATTATCTCCAATAGAATCTCAGAAAACAAAAACAAGATAAGATAACATCATATTATCATATTGAGTCTGTGTGTTGTCCTGGAAACCCCACAGTATTAAATAATGCTCCGTATGCACATGCAGAATGACCAGATGCAGAGTGGACTCTGGCTCGTCCACACACAGCGTAAGGCCTGTGGATGCAGGGTTTCCACGGTGACAGTTTAATGTCTAGTGAGAATAGAGAAGGTGTTTGATGTCAGCAGGAGGTCGTATCTACAGGCAGCCTTCGTCATTAGGCATTGGGAGTCAGAACAAGTCTTTGGATGGCCAGTTAACAACTCTGTGACTAAAACATCCTGCCTGGACAGAACACAACATGTGATGTGTATGGCACATGACCACATCACCACACGACCACATGACCACACGACCACATGACCATACGATGAACTACGGTAAAATGCTGCAGCCTTTACAGATGAACTTCCATACAAAAAGCCATAACAAAAAATACATTACATCTAGTGATGGAAACATCCATTTTAGCACATGCATGTGTGGTTGTGTGTGTGCATGCATGTGCATGCGTCTGCGTGCGTGTGCGTGCGTGTGTGCGTGTGTGTGTGTGTGTGTGTGATGTGTGCGTGCGTGCGTGCCTGTGTGAGAGATATTTCCAGGCTGACAGGTTAATACACCGTAACACATTGGGCAACCAAGGCCTGACCAAAGTCATTTGTACTATTACTTTGACATGAACCACCATTGTGTGGTGAGATGTAAGGACATACAGTATACTATATAGTATGTGATGTAACAGTGTAATATAATATGTGATGTAACAGTATAATATATCTATCAATCAATCAATCAATCAATCAATCAATCTTTATTTATATAGCACTTTTTATACAAATTCACGTAACACAAAGTGCTTCACTTACACTTACTCACTACAACGTCAGTAAAAACAATACAAAATGAGTAAAAACAAAACATAAAAAAAAAAAAAACTACAACATTTTTTAAAAAATTACCACCACTCGTGTTACAATCATCATCCCAACCCTCCAATCACAAACAAACATCGGGAGTCCCATTCCCACCCTCCCCAAAACAAACCACCAGGGACCCCAGACCCGCTCCCCAGCCACCTCAATCAGTCAGAGAATGGAACCCCGAAGA
>JAODOY010084128.1:0-14592 GCA_025399855.1 Forbesichthys papilliferus
CCTATGCCTAGAGAGTCCTAGGCTAGCCATTTGTGCTCAGCCCCTACTTTGGGACTCAGCTATAAGGATTATAGTATATAAGTGATTGTGCAATTGACCAGGAAAAACTGGTCTAAAGTCAACGCGCGGCACATTATCAGCATAGTATCGCCTATGGCCGGTGAACAAAGCGTGTGTACACAGCTTGTTACACATACAGGGACGTCCCTAAATTCTATTTTCGCCTTGCACTTTAGACTGTGCGCTTAGATCGTTAAAATAGGGCCCTATGAGATAAATGGATATACTAGTAGCATATTATATTTAGGCTTCCATTAACCGGTAGTTACAAACTGTTTCTCCTCTGCCAGTTCTTCGAACGCATTACGACTCCCATGTTGTAAACTCTAGGGGCGAGGCCTCTAAATCCATCATACTTAAGGGCATGGTATTTAAATGACCACTGTTTTCCACCCACATTTATCAATACTCCGATACGAACGGTTTCATAAATCACCCGTGAGCGCGCCATCTTTAGATGTTTTATGCGCTGGTTTCTAAGTTAGACAGACAGATGGGTCAC
Organism: Forbesichthys papilliferus; assembly: GCA_025399855.1. Classification (NCBI taxonomy): domain Eukaryota; kingdom Metazoa; phylum Chordata; class Actinopteri; order Percopsiformes; family Amblyopsidae; genus Forbesichthys; species Forbesichthys papilliferus. The sequence continues at coordinate 563 of JAODOY010084128.1, forward strand.
TGTTGGTGAACTGGTGGTGCTGACCTCCAATATGACCACATCGTAATCGCTGAAGGAGCAGAACTGAGAAGCCCAGGAGGCGTCACTGCGGATCACCTCATTGATGAGATACTCAAAGTCGAGAGTCAACTGCTCCACACACACCGTCTGTGCCAAGATGATAAGAACACACCGTAGTCACCGCTGCCCCTCAAACAAAAGGCAATGCAAAGACATGCAACGGGCAAAAAGCGGTCACCATCACAAAATCAATATCTTAATCCTCGCAATATGTGCATTAACTAACATTTATAAAAAACAAACGTGTAGACAGATCATTTGTTCTGCTTATTTCTGACTGAGAAAAAAAAAAAAGCATGTCGGCCCCGGCAGCAACTCAGAAATAGACACAAACCTGTTCATTGTGTGGCCCGGTTACAAGCTGCAGGTTCCGCCCCTTCAGATCTGTGACAGTGAAAGGCAGCTGGACCTTATCATCTTCATAACCTATTGCGTGTGTGTGAGAGAACACATGACAAAGGGTTATAGTTTCACACAGACCTAAAAGAAAAACAATCATGTTTTTTTTTTTTTTAAACCCTGTTTTCTTGCTTCTTTCACCTTCTGTGCTCTGCTCTGCTGCCCCCGGCTGTTGGAGGCGGTAGTTCAGCCGTGTGTAGTTGACGTAGCCCGGCTCACTGGGGCTTGCCCCTTCAGGCGAATATGCGGGTGGTGTGGGCGAGGAGGACGACGAAGACGTGACGGAGGAAACAGGACTCATCACCTGGTCCGGGCGCCGTGGCAGAGCGCGGCCCCCGCCGGACGTGGAGGGCTGCCTGTCCCGGCACTCCTCGTCCCCCGACCTCCGGGGAACGCTCCCCTCTTCCTTGTCCCCGACGCCCGCTCGCCTCCTCTCTCTCTCCCCCTCCCCCTCACCTTCTCTCCCGCATGCCTGAGCCCGTCTGAACAGGTCGGCGGCGAACTCCCGGGCTCGCGCGGCCGACTGGGACTGGCCGGGGGAGGGCGGGGGGAGCGGCCTGTGCCTTCCGAAGCAGGGCTGCCTGCCGTCAGGGGAGTCCTGAGGTGGGGTCAGCGAGGAGGAGGTGGTGGTGGAGGAGGACGATGGCGCAGGAAGCTGAGAGGCCGCTGTCTTCTTAGTGTAGAGGATCTGGGCCTGCTCACCTGCTACAGGGAACATTACATTATAGATAGAAATTAGACTGTACAATGTACCAGGAGGACCACAATGCATAAACAAATATATAAACCCTCTCTAGATAACCCTCTCACTCACTCACACATACATACATACATACATAGAGAGAGAGAGAGAGAGAGAGAGAGAGAGAGAGAGAGACAAAAAGAGTTACTGAGAGAGAGAGAGAAATGCAGAGAGTTACCTGGAGACAGAGGGAGTTAGAGGAATACAGAGAGAGTGAGTTACCTGGACAGAGGGAGATGCCGCAGGCCACCAGAGAGTAGCTGGTGTTTAACAGGATGACCTGGTCCTTTTTTAGCTGGAAAGCCGGCTGGAAGGTTGGGAAAGGATAAACCACCTGGTACCTGCTGTTGAGAACATAGCCGTGCTCCAGACATTCACCGCCTGTACAGACCAATGGATGAGATGAACACAATGCAGATCTGCTCCTCTTAAGTTCACAGTCACATTAACGCTGGATGAGATACACAATCTCACCCAGTGTAGATCCGCCACTGGCCAATACGCCAGTTTTATTCATTTGTATTAATGATTAATATCCTTTAGATGTGTGGCATGCATTCCAGATAGTAACACAAATAAAATAATAATAATAATAATAATATCTTCCGGAGATGATTATGGTAAAAGTCAGCCCAGTAAGACGAGATGGTGTGTGTGTGTGTGTGTGCGCACCTGTACGTATGGTAGACGCAGAGGGCAGCGGACAACAGTGCAAGCAGGGTGTGGGCGGAGGCATGGGAGCGACGGTGATGTAAATGTCTCTGTTGTTCTCGTCACTCATCATCAGGTTCATCAGGACCGAGCTGGAACTGCGCGTGCTAGCATAGGCACACCACACAGCAGCCTTAGAATTAAACCTGACACTCCCCGCCCCCCACACAAGCTCTGGAAAGACTTTCTGAAATGACAAGCCCGTCCCCCCAATCATGATATATCTTACTTGAAACCAAAGATGACTATCTTGGAGTGGTCATTGGGCCACTCACACACAGTAAGGTACAGATCACTGTAGATGTCTTCTCCTGCAAACAGTCGCACGTGGTGAACCTGCGGATAACGACAGCAGAAGTGGTGAAAACTAAAGCAGAGCAGAGAAAGAATGAGATGAACTAATAATCTGTGTCAGATGGAACGCATGATACATAATATCACAATTGCATTTGTTTTAAGATAAGTTTATTTAGATGACCAGTATATCTTATGTGAGAGCGTAATGTTCACACCTGTTTGAGTCGGCTGTGCATATTGAACTCCCACCAATACAGATGGTAGGTATAAAAAGAGAAGTCGTCATCCTCGCCACAGTCACTAGTGTAGGACAGAACATAGCGACCACACTTCGTAAAGCCAAGGAAGATGTGCCTGGAAACAGGTGGAAAGGGGTCAGTGAGTACGAATGATTCAAACGCTCAGAAGTCAAAGCTCATGAGGCAGCAATGCCGATTCCAACAAGTTTACTGTGTGACGTGGAGTGAATAGTCATTTGAAAGGATCGTCATACATTGATGGTGTGATGTCACAGCCACAAAATAAGAACTAGTGCGCATATAACTCACCCAGCTCTAAGGAACTCCTCACTAACGATGTTTTTCAAGGGGACACATACACGAGGGGGTAGCTTCCTGAACAGACGTTGAGAAAACTGACCTGACAGCTGTGGGAACACAACAGGAATAGGGTGACTAGAAAGAGTATGAAAGCACGCACATTGACAATGAGGATTAGCTCCTTCAATATAGATAAACCATGGTACATAATAGTAAATAATTTTCAACTACATATTGGAGACAATGACACATTCGATGATGATGTCTGAGACACACTATTGAATGTGGGGGAAATTGTGCGTGCAGGAGCATGCCTGGGGGTCTAAAGGCTGACTATGTAAGACTGATAAGATTTCAATAGTGCAACTCCCAGTCACTCCAAATAACCGCTGTGACTCAAACACTGCATATGGTGGTTAAGGGAGATATTATTTAACTTTAGCATTGAAAGATCATAGAGCTAGCATGCTAATATTCTCCAGCTCAATTTGAGTGTTATTATGAGGCTTGCCAATTGCTGCGACTGCATCGAAATGACGCCGGAAAGTTACCATTGCAAACACGGAATATTAACTGATATAACAATGAAACCCGCCAAGGACCATCAATGTTCCTAGAGCTTTGTGGACGCCATATATTCAGCTAAGTTAGCTAGCTATTTAGCAAGCTAGCCCTGCTAGCTTTGCAGGAGCTGGTACTGAGAATTTTTATAAAGTCGTCAGACAACAACCTCGTACTTCACATCCTACTTCGTGCCATAAACTTTGTGGGTTTATGCATACCTTTCCACGTGTAAGAAGCTTGACGACATGGTCTTTATGTCTTCTTTGAGATTTTTTGTTATCGTCTTTTTCAGATTTCGAGCTGGGCGCCATCTCCCACTCAAGTGCCTTCTAGTGTTGTATACAGACCTCTCCTGATTGGCTGTCGCTGGCCACCGGCTTATTTCCACTAGATGATGGTACGTACTTTTGATTGTTCTCCTATACTACAGTAGGCAGATACATGTGTGGATTCCTGAGCATTTTTTCTTTACTACAGTAGGCAGATACATGTGTGGATTCCTGAGCATTTTTTCTTTAGACCGTAATAGCTGACACTCATACGTCTGATCTATTAATATTACTATGTTGTATTTTGGTAGCTTAATCACTTTTTAGTCATTTGCATGTTTCATATACATTAGCCTACAACGGAGTTAAAAAAGCTCAAACTGAAAATTACTGTAATTTCATGTTTTATTAAGTATTTAAAAACAAGCAGTAAAAAAATAATTAAAATCGGCAAACAATAACATGATTTATTGCAACAAAATAAAAACCGGAGGTTTTTCAACTATAACGTTGTGAACTGAAACTGAGGGCCATGATTTTAACATTCACACAGGACTGTCACGAGATAGTTTGTACCAACTTTCACATACATTTTTCTGTAGCATAAACTGTACAAGACACATTAGCCCCTTTTTTTATTTTAAAGAGAAGAAAAATAATTTGGAACACATCTCACTTGCAATGGGAATGTTTGAACAGAACTTATGTAAAGAGAAAAATTCTAATAAAACAGTTTATTTTGTTTTATAAAACAATTATAATACTGAAAATACTGCTACAGGGTTATGCTCTATGGAGATGGAACTTAACAGTATGTGAAGACTAAGCATTTGAGTCAATGGACTGTACAGATTATGATGTGGTAGCTGGTGCACATAACATTTGTTCTTTCACAAAAAAAGAAGAAAAAAAAACCCTCACTTCAGCCAAGCAACTATACTAACATTAGGTGGATTAGTTAGAGTAGAGTGTAGGAGTAAATCGAACGGCAACCATTGATGTTTGTACTTGGCTGAATTCATAACCAACATTTTCCCCTTTTGACTTCATTAAAAAGAAAAGATATATACACACACAGGATAAAGTAGGCAATGTAGCTTACCAGGGTGGATAAGCAAGACAAGATCAGCTCAGTTTATCATAGTAAAAGAATCTCAAGAACAAAAATAAAAAAGGAAGGAAGGAAGAACCAAGCAAGTCAACTATCATAGTCCTCCAGGAGATTAAGTTACCATGGCAAAGATCATCAGGTTCATTGGGTCTGAAATACAAAACAAGACAAACACATGGTATTAAAGAGGTATAGTAAGCGATTGAAATATAATATACTTCACATCGCAGTCTGCCATCTTAGTTACGTGGAGGAGGAAAAAAAGAAAAAGATACTTCTACACACAAACCAATATCCTAGGGATGGGCGTTTGTTGACATTGGAGTCAAATTTAGCAAGCGTTCCAGAATTACTTTCTTACTATTTACTACATTTGTAGCTAGTTGTGGTTCGGTGTGGTTTAATTCCTTTTAAACAAGGGGATTTAAAGCGAATGGGAAAAACACCAATCCTACTCAAATGCAATGCAGACTACGTGACAATAGCCTGCACAAAATAGTGGTCCCACACACACGACATTATTTCGCTGGCTGTATCTGAGAGCTGTACCTGCTGTCCCTGCTGCGGAGCGGCGGTCTGCCCAGGGGCCTGCCCCGACTGGCCGTAGTAGGCAGCCTGTTGCCTGTAGTACTCCTCCCAGGCAGCCGAGTAGTCCTGCTGGCCTCCAGCCGCTCCCCCTGCCGGAGCTGCGGTGCCTGGGGCAGCTGCTGGTGCTGCCGCTGCTCCACCAGGCTGGGCTGAAGGCGCGCATGCACGCACACACACACACACACACACACATTCATTTTATGTTAACAGTTGAGCTGTGCCTTCTGAAAATGGCATCAGTATTAAACTAGTCAAGAGTGTCGAACACAAAACTAGCCCCACCCCCCATTTTTCAATAGAACAATCCGACTTAGGTAGCGGACTCGAGACTTTCTGCAGATAATCTTTAGTGACAGAAAATTAAAAAGGCTATAAATAAAATTCCTTGATATTCCAGAAACTCCAAAACTACGCATGCGGATCCCACACCGCAATAATTCTTAATTTTTCTATAGAACAAATTGATTTTGGTCGCAGACTCATGATTTTAACTGCACATTATCCTGACTAACAAAAAATAAAAGCTACAAATAAAACTCTTATTCCTTGATTTGACTCACAAATTGATTAAATACCTTGTCTGGAATACTATAAATTCCATGACATTCCAGAACCCTGAACATGTATCGCCCGTTAGCACCTCGAGTTGTGACTTGTGCAAGGGCGTCAGTGTTCATCTAGCCAGCAACAGACATTAACTACACTGTAAGGCCATCACTGCATTCAGACTGCAACATACCCATGCCCATTTTCTTGTAGTATTCCTCCCAGGCCTTAGTGTAGTCTGGTTGCCCCCCGGGGGTCTGCCCCTGGCTCTGGTCCCCTGGTGCTGCTGGAGCACCTGGAGCCTGGCCTGGCATGGCGCCCCCTGGCTGCTGACCGTAGTACTGTGCGTAGTAGGCTGCCCACGCTGCATTTGGATCCGCTGCTGCCTTACCTGGAGTGGAAGAGACCGTGGTTAGGGAGAAGGAGAACTTAAAAAGGAGCGACAAAAGGAGAAAACAGAACTGCAAATATGAGGCACTCACTGGGATCGTGTGGGGCAGGTGCCTGCCACTGCTGATAAGAGTTTCCCCAGCCCTGCGGCGCAAACTGATGGCCACCAGGAGGAGCTCCGCTGTGTATAGAAAGAAGACATTTGTGATTTAAGTGTTCATGGAAAAGCAGTCAGATGTCACTGTCTATAGACATCCAGTTTAGTGGACTGGGTGTTAACACAACGACATGTAAGTGCGACGATTGTTACGTCTCTTTAGATAAAAGTGTCTGCTAAATGACTAAATGGAATTCTTCAGTGACAAGTCATCGCGGGACCTTCTGAGAGGCTTAGAACAGTCTCCTACTCTAAACCTGTGTCACTGCCTGGTCTATGAGCAGCAATCTTTTCATCCACTTTGACACAGCATCAATTGTCTTTCAATAAACTCTTGCTGCTCATTCAACAAAGTTCCTTTATGACTTGAGATCAGTTTACCCCAAGTACTTACTGTGGAGGGCCACCAGGGGGACCTGGGTTGTATGGGTTGGGATTAAAGTGACCCATGGGGTCACCTCCTGGACCTGGACCAACTGGGCACAGGGGACCCTAAGAAGAAACAGGGCAGAAGCCGTCAATACTAGAAGAGCTGAGCAGGTGTTAATAGTAGGGCTGTCGCGATAACCACAAAATTGGAATACCGCGGTGTTGCTAACCCAACCGCAGGCCGTGGAAAGCAACCGCCAGTACCGCAAACCGCAATGTTTACATTTAATTTTTTTCATGAGGCCAGCCCATCGAATATGACGTCTGATCCAGGACGTGTTCGTTATCTAAGCACAAATTCCCCCAGCCCCATATTAGCCGGTTGTAGCTTCTTATACCGTATTGGTCCAAATATAAGACGACCCTGAATATAAGACGACCCCCCCCCCCTCCCTTTTTTATTTCAAGAATCATTTTTGGAAAAACACATTTTAAAGACCAAATGTTAAAAATTAATTATACTAAAAACACATTAAATAAAACTTGCTGTACTGTTTTTGAACATTCATATCAGTGGTTATTTAGCTCTTTGGCAATTCCCTGTGCCTTAAGTTGAATGACCACTCTATGGAGATTCCTTCATTCTGTTTTTCAGTCACGTATTTACACACTCCCCTGTCAATCTCTTGGAAGCGGACGCTTTTGGGAACACAATAAGACTGTTTGCATTTCTAAGTCGGTCTTTTTGTGCTCTCCATATTTTGAACATTGCATTCAGTGACACCAGATTTCTTGGCTGCTTAAGAGTTGTTAGATGACTCTGCTGCATTAATTACAATGATTTTAAAATTAGCATCGTAACTCCTTCTCAGTTGCACAGCCCCATATTAGCCGGTTGTAGCTTCTTATACCGTATTGGTCTGAATATATGACGACCCCCCCGCCCCCTTTTTCAAGAATCATTTTTGAAAAAACACATTTTGAAGACCAAATGTTAAAAAATAATTATACTAAAAATACATTAAATAAAACTTGCTGTACTGTTTTTGAACATTCTTCTACCACATCATTGGTTATTTAGCTCTTTGGCGATTCCCAGTGCCTTAAGTTGAATGACCGCTCTATGGGAATTCCTTCATTACGTTTTCCAGTCTTGTATTTACACACTCCCCTGTCAATCTCTTGGAAGTGGCCGCTTTTGGGAACACAATAAGACTGTTTGCATTTCTAAGTCGGTCTTTTTGTGCTCCATCTTTTTAACATTGCATTCAGTGACACCAGATTTCTAGGCTGTTTGAGAGTTGTTTGATGATCTGCTGCATTAATCACAATGATTTTAAAATTAGCATTGTAACTCCTCAGTTGTTTAACTTGACCTACTTTTGAGCTGCTTTGTTCAAGACGATCACTGTGTATTTCCATATTTCATGCATCCGTATGCTAGTAGCGAGGCACAGTAGATGAGTGCAAAAACTATCTTACAAGTAATGTACGCCATTTGTCTAGACCCCGAATATAAGACAACGTTACTTTTTAAGACTCATTTAAAAGAAAAAATACACTGTCTTATATTCAAACCAATACGGTAATATATCCATGGTTGTAGCCTTTGGGAGTGTATGTATTTACGACACTCAGATGTTACGCTTTACAGCACTTTACTACATTTAAGTAAAGTGCTGTGTACTTAGTCTGGGAAGCGCATCGCAGACACACTCGAGTGATTCTTTTGGGACAGATCTGCATTTCGTGTGAAAGAAAATGGAATATGTTGTCCCCTAATCTTTCGGATTGTTAAACCAAAACTGTGCCATCAAGTATTTCTGTTTACATGCTACCTAAATCAAGGTGGTGTACCGTAGGCTACGCTTGGCGCACTGTAGGCGTTTGATCTTACGCTATTTAATATGCTTTATTTAATAATTAATTGGTCATATTTCCCATCTGATATTTTGGCCTAAAATCTGCCGGACAAAATTACACGTGATAACTAGTAGGCCTACTAAACTTGTAGAAAGACTATTTTTCTCACAATTTTCTCACCACGGACTGGGATCACGTTGTCTATAAATTATTTAAAATCACACTATTTTGGAAGCTCTGCGCAACAAACTTGACAATTCAAAACAAAAACAAAAAAATGTCGAATACCGCAGACTGCGGTATTGGGGCACCCTTAATCACCGCAAGGAAATTTTTTTCACCGCGACAGGCCTACTCTCCAACTGTTAGGCATTTGTTAAAAATAACAAAACCACGCAGCGGTCCGACCAAGTTATAAATATCTAATGAATCATTGCGTGCAAGCGGGGATTCTCCGATCTTTGCTCTCTCAAGCACACACACACGCTGGCACAGCTCTGAAGCAGTGGTGCAGATCCTCATGCCCTGGCTGTCAATAGACCAATCTGCAGCGGTACCGAACTATAAAGTTGGTAAACTTTTATTTAGTAGCATACGCATTCATCCTATTGGTTAACGTGAAGGAATATGTTGGAGCATCTTGTAAGGGATGTCAAACTAGCTGAGAAAATAAAAAAACATTTCTAACATACTAGTCTTTTTGTTGGGACGTCGTGTGGTGTCTTAGACGTCTCGTGGCCTATCTTAGAATATGTCACACTACACGGAGTGTAGAGCCTGTCGGCGCTCCAGACGAGCAACGTTCTCTCCCGACGCTGAAAATGCGTCGGTCACGACCAAATCAGGTCGAAATCGTGAAGTGGATACCCGGCATTAAACGCTATGATCATTGCTAGTCGGCACCATAAATACTAGTCGGTTAAACTTATTAGTTATTTTTTGAAAGTACTCTGCACATGAAACACGCAAAACAATCTGACGCTGCGAGTGGAGTTGGTAGCGCTTGATTTTCCATGCATTCTTGGTTCCTAGTAAGGGGCTCCCTGGGACTACTCTAAACATGGCAAACATTATGTTGCCACTAGCTCCGCTCGCAGAAGACAACTGTTGAAATTTGCAGCACAGCATCATATGTTGTCCAAACGAGTCTGGATTCACACCCTCTCTGCTGTCGATTTTAACCTTTCAGTACAACTGCATTTAATAAAAATGGGTCGTCGGGTTCATGACTGTTTGTTTACATTTTGTTTAAGTTAGGCTAAATAGCATTTTTCTAGGCTTGACTAGCTACAGTAAGCTAATTAACGCTTTTCAGCACAACCAATGCAGTATACCTGATAGTCATACAGACTCAATATAAAGTGAAGAGTTTCATAATGCTTTCATCCCGCTGCCTGTAAATAATGGAGCTGTATTGGCACTCGCCACTGTTGTACCGTAGGCTACTGTAACTGTTTATCTTCCGAAGATAAAGTGGTCGGATTATGGTAATACGTGCTGGTTGTCTGTACGCAGTGTTTAAAGGTAATTTATAAATAATTGCAGGCATTTGTGGTTACATAATCGCAGTTTCAATTAAAATGGGATTTAATCGTGCTGGCCTAGTAGCCAGTGAAGAGGCCAACATTTTATAAATATAGTCCCTCTTTCAGTACCAGTCAACAATCAAGAGGCTGCAGCTTGTACAGATATCATATTGACCGAAATAAATAAATGTATATATCGTGTTATCAATTTTGGCCATATCGTCCAGCCCTATGTATATTTAATCCTAAAACCCTTTTTTTATTTCTTCAGTAATTGGTCGGGGTGGTGAGCAGATCAACAAGATACAACAGGATTCAGGCTGCAAGGTTCAAATTGCCCCTGGTGAGCAACATCTTTATTTGCTGAATTAAATACATTTCTTTGACTTTGCAGATATTTTGACCTTAGTTTGTGTATGTGTTTTCTTCCTATTCATCTCAGATAGTGGAGGTCTTCCAGACAGAAATGTTTCTCTCACAGGATCAGCAGAGGCCATCCAGTAAGTTAACACATAATCGCATTCCGGTGTGCTTGTTACTCACCCTCGTGCCGAGCAACGTTTGATGCCTTTTGTCTTTTTTCAGTCTCTCTTTTCATATCACGTTCTCCTCCTAGAAAAGCAAAGATGTTTCTAGAAGAGATCGTTTCAAGGGGGCGTGGAACTCCACCTTCCTTCCACGAGTCTACAAATGGGCAGGGGGGCTCCACGCAGGAAATGATGATTCCCGCGGGCAAGGCTGGCCTTGTTATTGGCAAGGGAGGCGAGACCATCAAACAGCTACAGGTATGGGCCAGGACACTTGACAGGAACATCTAATTAATAAAGTCTTGTTTTAAAGGAACCCCTGGGTTGTCGGTTACAACTGTAGAATTTGTGTGAAAATGTTTCGTATGCATGAAAATATTCAGATTTATAAAATGGCGCACGCTCATTTCACGCCGGTTTTCCTCTTATAAATCACAATCTACTCTAAATGAAGCGCATGTTGAATGAGCGTTGTGTCCCACCCAATTTACCTTTCCCAAGCCCCGCCCCTTTCACTTGTCCTACCTAGTTATTGTAACTATGCAGGACAAAACTCCACAATTGCCTATAAATTGTCACTGAAAGCCAAGGTTTAATATTAATAAATGACTGATGAGGACAAATGCCAATGGAGACACCCAAAAAAGTAATTTCACCCAAGTGCGAAATTGAAGTTCTTGTAGAGGAGGTTGATAGACAAAACTATGTTGTTTGGTGGACACATTGTGGGTATTACAAATGCCAATAAGCACAGGCATTACTAATGATTCATGTTTAGGGGGGAATTCATTATGGACATAATTAACTTTTAGTTAGGTTTGTGAGACACTAAACTAATATGATTTTTAAAAATTATTTTCCCATACCGACGCCAACAAAGTGCACGAAGATGTCTAGGAAATATGGCAAACTGTGTAGATTATGTTAAATATGGAACTTCTGTCGTGGTGTCCCTTAAGTGTCACAATTTATGTATAATCTATTTAAAAGTTACTGTTCCTCAACACACTGAAACTAATAAGGCTAAAATGGAAATGCAATCTGAGTCGCAGTTTCCCATTGCTCAGTTTTGTGAGGACTCGTGGGTCACAATGGAGGACCGCAAACCCACATCAAGTTTATATTTGATATTTATAAATCCCAAGCTTTGCGTAGAAACTGGTGTACGCATTCTTCTTTGCGTACCCAACGTTTATAAATGAGCCAGGATCGAAGCATTAGCAACTTTTTTGTTTAGCTTGTCCTGTGTTGATGCTATCCACACTTTCATTACTGGAAAAACTTTTTTGTTTGCTCTGTGTTGACTACCAATACAATGTGGGCAGTTTGGGTAAATGTATCTATAATGTTACCCATTACTATGCATACCAAGGGCAATGATTACCTAAGGTGTATCTTAAGGTGTTGTGGCTGGTCTTACCCAACTGCCCCTGTTCTGCAACCTCCAGGAGCGAGCTGGAGTCAAGATGATTCTGATTCAGGATGCCTCCCAACCATCGAACATAGACAAACCCCTACGCATCATTGGAGATCCCTACAAAGTGCAGGTACGATCGTGCCAGGAGAATTTAGAATTGTATGAAGAGTGATATACCCCGTCCCCCATATCCTTCCCCAAAGCGTTATCTTGCAGGTTTTACAGTGTCTCTCTTTAAAACATTTTTAACCTCTTTTCAGCAAGCAATGGAGATGGTGAATGAAATTCTGCGCGAGAGGGATCATGCAGGGTTTGGAGAGAGAAATGACTTTGGGTCAAGAATGGGAGGAGGAGGAGGAGGAGGTGGCGGCGGTGGAGGTGGCGGTGGCATAGAAGTAAGTATTTGTGATATAAGTGGATTGTAACGCAGATTGTAGAACTGTTAAGCTTTGACTGTAACCTTGGAAATGATATTTCTACAGGTTCCTGTGCCCCGCCACTCTGTGGGTGTTGTGATTGGTCGAAGTGGGGAGATGATCAAGAAGATCCAGAATGACGCTGGAGTCAGGATACAGTTCAAACCAGGTGAAATAGAATATATAGATGATAGAAAATAAATGAGGTGTGACGATGACTACATTTTATAATGCCTACCTGATATTTACGCCTCTTCCCTTTATTGCTTGGAATGAAATGTCTGTTTTGTCCTTGGCAGATGATGGTGCAAGTCCCGATAAAATAGCCCACATCATGGGTCCACCAGACAGATGTGAGCACGCTGCCTCTATTATAAATGAGCTGCTGCAGAGCATCAGAGTCCGGGAAGAAGGTGGTGGGCAAGGGGTAGGTTGTGTGTCTGTGTGTGTCTCCATCCAGTCTTTTAAATATAAAGTAGTGCTGTCGGTCGAATAAAAAATGTAATTGCCCACTAAGTAATTGCAGTTGACACATTTTATAACTATAAACAAATGCAACAAATAACACATTTTTACCTGTTCAAAATTTGACATGAATGTGTTTATTTTTCAGTGTTGCCAAGTTTATGCAAATTAATGTATTTGTTAAATATCTTTTTAAAATAATGATCTCTGTATATCATGACCTGACAGCCCTGACCTAAAGGTATCTGTGTTGAGTACACAATAGAGCTCCTCCTTCATGCTTGTGGCTGTGGTCTGTTTCCTTCCCAGGGTCCCCCTGGTCCTCCCGGAACTGGGATGTCTCCTGGTGGGAGAGGAAGGGGGCGGGCCCAGGGGAGCTGGGGTCCTCCGGGAGGAGAGGTGACCTTCTCTATTCCCGCACATAAATGTGGCCTGGTGATCGGCCGCGGTGGCGAGAATGTCAAGTCCATCAATCAGCAGACCGGCGCGTTCGTGGAGATCTCCCGTCAGCCACCGCCCAATGGTGACCCCAACTTCAAGCTGTTCACCATCCGGGGCTCCCCGCAGGAGATTGACCATGCCAAGCAGCTTATTGAGGATAAGATTGAGGTACCTGCTGCTGCACCAACTGTTTCAGACACCTTATTAACTAGGGCTGTCGCGGTGAAGAAAATGTCCTTGCGGTGATTAAGGGTACCCTAATACTGCGGTTTTCGTTGAGTTCGTCAAGTTCGTTGCGCAGAGCTTCTGAAATAGTGTGATTCTGGGTCATTTTTAGACAACGTGATCTCAGTCCGTGGTGAGACAATTGTGCAACATCATAGTCTTTCTACCAGTTTAGTAGGCCTACTAGTTATCACGTGTAACTTTGTCTGGCAGATGTTAGGCCAAAATATCAGATGGGAAATATGACTAATTAATTATTAAATAAAGCATATTAAATAGCGTAAGATCAAAAGTCTTAGGCGCGCCAAGCGTAGCCTACGGTACACCGCCTTGATGGCACAGTTTCGGTTTAACAACCCGAAAGATTAGGGGACAACATATTCCATTTTCTTTCCCACACAAAATGCA
>JAODOY010084129.1:0-14592 GCA_025399855.1 Forbesichthys papilliferus
TCAAAGTGTGTGTGTGTGTGTGTGTGTGTGTGTGTGTGTGTGTGTGTGTGTGTGTGTGTGTGTGTGTGTGTGTGTGATAAGAAAACATTTAGAGCAAACCCAGTGACTTAAGTCTTACTAATGCTACCACAGCACTCTTAATGGTGTGCTCCCAGTGAGAAGTGAGAAGTTGAGCACACTTGGCAGGTGGAGTTGTGACAGCTTTATGGTAAATTACTTGACAGATTCTGACTCACACAGCATTACATTTTACAGGGCCTCCGGGCGCACTGTGTACCTTCACCAGCTGGAAGCACGTAGAGGGGCATTTGTAATTCATAAAGGATGGCCTTCCCACCCTGGTTTATGGTGTCAGAAGAAATCAGTTGTTATGCATTATTATTATTATTATTATTATTATTATTATTATTATTACCGGGACCCCTGTAAATGTGTGTTGTAATTATTCACTGGTGAAGCAGGTAGGATCATTGTTACACAAACCTTAACCATTATTTTTTAACAGGATCATAAAAAGCTCACATAGTATTTTATCTTATAATATATAATACACAATTTCAATAAGCAATTATGTCCTTATGATCCAGATAGACTGTTAATAGTGGATGTTCTTTTTTGTAACTTATAAACAAATATTGTGATATGTTCCTTGACATCTTGAAAATGTCTAAAAATACTGTTATATTTTGTCCAGGCCCATGTAAGAGTTTGTGTTTGCTGAAGTGTGCGTTCTGTGTGTTAATGGAATTTCCCCAAAATGACCTAACTTACTCGGCAATGCCACAATGGTCTCATTGTGCTTAGAGACATTCACCTTGCCTTTGACCCACCCCCAATCCTTGACTGTCATCTCGGCTAGCCAATCTGTGTTGTCCAAGTTGGACGTGGGTTTAAATTGAGGATGATTGCATATCAAATCAAATGGTACAACTTAAAGCACACGGTTTTACATTTAGCTAGGAGATACAGCTCGGAAATACAGAACTTTTAAAAATGCATCAAGGAGCTGAGTGAGGGGAGGGGAGGGGCTGAGAACATTTGAATTTGATGACGAATGAACGTACTAATTGTACCATTGAAATCCAGCCAGGTCCTGGGGGTGATTTTAACGCATATAACGCGTAGATGTATTCAGCCCATAAAATGCAGATGTTTCTGTTACTCTGTTGTGCCAAAAATGTGAAATTTTGCCAATATTATCTGCATTGATGTGTCTCATCACATTTCAACCCTATTACTTAGTTTACAGCTCAAAAAACACTATTTAGGGTCTAGTCACTCTTTAACTCACTGATAGCTGACAGATGTCTATGCCATTTCTAACTAATTATACTAAATGAATAGGTCTTAAATACTAACTACAGTAAAGTGTTTTTTTCCACCTGGACCTAACTGTATTGTGTCATCTCACAATCATCAACAGTGTCGATTATTTATACAAAAATAAAATAAATTCTTCAGCTTGGAGTTCCACTGTACACTGTATTTCCACTGTACAAACTCTACAGATGTGATTGGAAACCTACATTGGTCATCAAATCAAAAAACAAATAACAGTTGGCATTTAAAAAATACTTCAGGACGTTCCGTACTTGTGTCAGAGAAGGCATGTGGACCATTATGTCACGCGGCTCTAGATCAGTTTGATGTGGGCATGCCTGCACAATGACAGAGAGGGAAGAGGACATGCATTTCAATCAAAACACAAAAATAAGTGTGCACTTAAATACGTTGTCGTAAGCCTGTGTTTAAATGGGGACATCTTGGTTCTCCGTAGACACAGCTACTTCACGTTGGTTAGACGCGGACCCATAACTGGTACCCGTCTATAGTCGTTAAGAAATATTTGGGGTATCACACTGTACCGAATACAAGAAAACTGTTTCCCAATATTCATCACACAGCCACTTGGCACGACACATGAAAGCTTGAACCCCTCCATCCAATTACGCGACATGTTGGCAGATAATGACATGATTGCAGCCACATCAGTCAAGTCAGCAGCGGGGAGAAGCAGCCCTCTGATCAAGTATCTCTCTGATCAGAGGCGCCAGTCTGACAGAGGAAGACAAACACTTAAAGGTGGAGTCAGGGATGCTGGGGGAAGATTGTTGATATTAGAACTGGTTTAAAACAAAAACAACTCTCCCCTCGATGCCAAAGGGTGCTCCCTGAGAAGCCCCCCCCCCTTCCACATTGGACAAGCATTGCCAAGGCTGGGATAGCGTTGTGTGGTGCGGTCTGCACCGCTTTGTTTGTGCTCCAAGTCAGAGAGTCAGTAGGAACACCAGATTCGCACACGCACAACAAGAGATACAAGAAATACAAGAAAATCTGAGGAGAGGAAACGCTATCATAATAATAACAATAATAATAATAATAATAATAATAATAATAATAATAACTTAAATGTATATAGCACCTTTCAAAACTATATAAAACAAACATGCAACAGCAAAGTGGTGCACGTAGATTGGGGTGAACATGGTTTTTGAGTTCTTTTTGTTCTAGTTTGAGTTTTTGGTCCATGGATGGAGCGTTGCAAATATCTGCAGGGAGGGCATTCCTGAGAGTCGGTGCTGCTGCACTAAAAGCTCTGTCTCTGATGGTACAGAGTCTGGTGCGGGAAATGCAGAGTAGGCCAGCTTTTGAGGACTGGAGGCTCCTGGGTGGGGTACAGGGTGGGAGGAGGTGAAGGAGGTGAAGGAGGCTCCGGGGCTCCATATTTATGTGGTTGTAAAGTTGCCATAAAACAAGAGAAAGATGCCATTGGGTGAAAAAAACAACGCTGGCCCTCAGCACGAGAGCTGCACCATTGCATCATGCCTGGTTGCAACTGAGCTACAGCTCAAAAACAAACTAAATGGTCTGCTGAACGTCAGCAGAGCAAAAGCTTCCACAAACATAATGCAGGCCGGAGCTCATGGCCATCTTGGAAGTTTATCCCACACAGTTAATCATGCTGACAGATACAGTACAGCCCCAGACACAACGGAAGAGTCTAACAGCGACGGGAGACCATGAAATAACGATTAAATTCAGCGACTTTCACCTGCGTTGGCATTGGCAGGTGAAATTACCGCCGGTGACACAAAGTTGGTGAGATCAAACCTTTTTAATTACTACCAATGGGATACCATAGATTGAAAGATGGAGGACACATTTCATTTGGGAAATATACAAGATGCAGCACGAATCGCGTGTGTCTGGGGCAGGAAAGACCGGTAACTAAGGGAAAGACAGGGATTAATAAAATGTAAGTCTCGGATGCCAGAAAGACTTTGAGAAGTGTCCTTGGACTTATCTCCCGTCGGCCACAGGTTGCAGGCCACTGATGTGATCAAGGCAATGCTGAGCTATACTTGGATCGTTGTCTTCACAAGTTAGGAGACAGCTCCAACTGCTCAAGGAAGGATGTGTGTGTGTGTGGGGGGGGGGGACCCTTTTAGCTCATTATCATTTTAATGTTCACTACACACACACACACACACACACACAGTCCTCCACCCACGCATACATTCCTGAGATACTTTCCGTGTTTCTGCAGACTAATTAGAGATCGCACAGCATTCTGGCAGCATCACACGTGCACACATAGTGTCCAGGCGTATCACATGCAGTCTTAGCCCCTTCAGTACTACGTCATATAACGTCAGCTTCCTAAAATAATTATGTTTTTTGTGTTTATGCCCCTGAACCACGCTATTTTGGAAGCTCTCTGCCACACACTTGACCACTCCAAACAATAACAAAAATATAGCGATAATACCGCATACCGCGCTATTAAACCAACCTAAATCACTAAATTACAGTAACTAGTTACTAGCATATCAAAATACCTCTCCTTTCAAGTAGGCGGATCTTGACATGTTAGCCAGTGCCGTGTTCCAGACTTTCCGTAGTAAAGGCTGGTAGCAGCACAACTCTGCTTGAAAGCCATCTTTTTCTTTATTTTTAATAATATAAATTTGCTAGACTACCATGCTAAACAAAAAATTAAAAAAAACAATCGCTATCAGGCGGCTATAGTTATATAATGTAAACCTGCACTGTTGTTACAGACGTTCATCAGTACTTCATGCACCCCTTACTGTATATGTGCAGAGCAAGTGTTATGCTTTGAATAACATTGTACATGCTGTGCATTGTTAGATGTTACTACACAGCTACAACTGACAATATGACACTGTAACCATTGCCTTTTATTGTAGTAGCATTATAAGAATAATAAGATCGTACCTGAAAAAACTACCATGGTTTTAAGCTAAGGTGCATGTTTCACCTTAGTGTTGTTATTTGTCATACCAAGACACAAGTGGAAACATCCAGGTGGAAAATTACTTTGACAGACAACACTGCATTCTGTCTGGCTGTATACGCTACCAATCAGCCTGACTATTGGTAAATTGACTGCATTTATATAGCTCTTTTCTAACATTTTGGACACTCAAAGCACTGTACAGTGTTGCCTCACGCTAACCCAGTCACACACACATTCATACACTGATGGAGATTGCTGTCATGCAAGGCGTGACTAACTACCAGGAGCAGTTAGGGGTTAGGTATCTTGCTCAAGGATGCTTACAGGTACCTTACAAGTAGGTCAACACACTGGGGTACGAACCCACAACCTTCCGGCTGGGACCACTAGACCACCCTGCCACCTTATTGGCCGATAAGGTGGCACCTCTTGACTCCAACAACCACAAAAGGTGCCAGCAAGGTATGTTAATCAGGACCACTCCATCAGCTCTGTCTGACTGTTCAGCTCTTCATCCACTTTTCTACTTCTGTGAATTGTGAATTCAGTTTGATTCGAATGCATTGGTTAAAGACGAGCGAAACAGGTTTTGCCCTGATCTGAAGGAATCTATGCAAATTTCATTGGTTTTCATTTTGTGTTGTTCTTGCTTTTAGTTTAAATACAGCTGAGATGTACTGTACCAACGGTGATGATACCTGCCGTCATAATTTGTGTGCCAAGTCATAGTAGAAGATAAAATGTAACGTGAGAATAGAGAGTGTTGTAGTTTGCAACGAGAGGATGAACAAGTGCGGCATTCTATCGGAGAAACTTTATGTGATCCCCATCTTTTTTGGCGTCTGTGACGTCCGACACCACCATGCATGCATTAGCATTTTAATACTTAACGGGGGCTGGGATGCAGTGGTAAATAAAAGGTCTAACATGAATGTAATATTGACACAATACAAGTACAGTGTGTGTGTGTGTGTGGGGGGGGGGGGGGGGGTGGGGCGTGCAGAAGAGAGGACAACAAGCAGACTATTGTTGTCTGAATGGGGAGGCGTTCAGGAGACGTGCATGGCCTGGATTGCCAAGAGTGTGGATGAGGTCAGGTGGGGGGTGGGGGTGGGGTTAGCTATCACTCTGTGCCCTCGCACCTCGGCACATGGCACTTCCTGTGACTCCCCCGCTGTAAACACACACAGACGGTGACTCCCCCGCTGCACTGTAAACACACGGCACACAGACGGTGTGGCTGCCACCGTTGAGGATGTGGCGGCAGCAGCAGCGGTGGCACAAGCGTCGTGGAAACGCGACACCTGACCGCGGAGGTGTTTATCTCTCCCCGCACGGCAGAGGAGCTTCCTGCGCCGCCACCTGAGACGATGGCGTCCGTGGGCGGTGTGGTCTGTGGTCGGAAGAGCGCGCTTCCTCGCCGGTGTCACGGCGGGTGGAAGAACGTGTGTTTGTTGTTGTTCTTGCTGCCAGACAACAAGATTCTTCTTCTACAACATTCTGGCAGCATCACACGTGCACACATACAGCGCACGGGGAGTCCGGCGTGTCACGTGGCTCCGCCGGGCCACAGCACTCTGAGTGCAATACGTGTACATTGTGGAGAAAGTAAATGAATGACAGCAAACTAAATGGTGTGCATATTTCAACTCTGACGCAAAAGGCGTGAGCTTACTCACATTTGTCTGGAAGCAACAGGAAAATATAGTCCAACAAGGTCACACCCCTTGAGAACATCATAATTACCAGTTCTACTCAAATGGACAGACTTCCATTTGTAAGCTTAATCATATTCATATTATCTCATGAATAGCAGCGAAACAGAAGTGCATTTACTGTGTATGGAAAAGTTCACAGAACTATTCAACTATTCATTCACAGTTCACCCCATGGTCTCTCATAAGCACACCTCTAATGTGTCTACAATGCCATTAATAGTGTTGACATATCTTTAAAAAGCTTTATTTTAGTGCTGCACATTCAGTGATAAACTTTAACACCATTATCTGTTGGCTAGTGACAGGCCGAGCAGCTACACGGTATCCTTGACTTTGGAATTTTTATATCCAAAGCAACTGACAATAAGTACATGTGTCAATAGCGCCATAGGTTATACACCCTTCAGCATAAGCAAACAAAATGATGTTTGAATATTGACATCATGTCATCACGGCTATAAACCTATACATTATCTGCTGTATTTCATGTGCTGTATGCCATATTCTATAATACAGAACATAACTTTATTCCATTATGGAAGGACGTGATGATGCCCTCCTGAATAAGCAGGATGTACTGAATGTATAAATACCATCCTAAAAACGGTGCTTTAAAACAGAGATGGAGCGCGAAGCGGCCCACACCCAGCCAACATGTTTACAGTAAGGTGTGGCGAAACCCACATCAACTGTCTTTACCAGGATCGAAGCTCGTGCTACCTACACAGGAGATATTATCTGCATGCTGAAACAACAGAATATGACATATGACAACATGACATATTGACATATCCTTTCTGGGAACCCGGGTATGTGATGTTTAAAGCAATAGATGTGGTGTCATTAGCTTAGCTTAAAAAAAAAAAAAAAAAAACAGCTAGCACATCTGTGTCGGTTGGCGAGGGGGAGGTTTGGGAGACTAAATGCACGTACTCTGGGTCGCCACGGTAACGACTTTTCAGCTAGCTTGTGACACATTCTCCAAAACGACTGACTGTACCTTTAAAGATGACGGCACATGCCTTGGCGTGGACTGCAGTGGGATGGGGGAGTGTGGGGGGGTCTCCCTTCCATACACCGGTTGATGTTTGTCAGCAGAATTCAAGCCTTTGGTGAAACGCTAATCATAACAGTAGTCTGACGAGAAATTAACCGCCGGCTCATGGACGGGGGGAAAGTAACGGGTCAGCAGAAAAACATCCCATTCCCGTGTGGAGCAGGGACAACACATGCTGATTCAGACACTGTGTGTGTGTCTGTGAGTGTGTGTTTGTGTGTCTGTCTGTGTGTGTGTTTATCTGTGAGTGTATATCTGTGTGTGTGCATTTATATGTGATTGTGTGTGCGTGTCTGTGTGTGTTTGTGTGTCTCTGTTAGTGTGTCTGTGAGTGTGTGTGCGTTTATCTGTGAGCGTGCGTGCGAGTGTGAGTGAGTGTGTGTGTGTGTGTGTGTGTGTGTGTGTGCATGCACATCTAATTTGAGCAATACCCTGTCCCCCACCATACTCCCCTCACCCGGACAACTCTTTTCGCACATTCCGATGATTTTGCCAGTGTGATGCATTTTGAAATTTCATTCCCCTCGCGCAGATTAGCGAGAGCTCTTTTTATAAACATGCTGATGCGAGTTTCCACAGAATCAGAGACGCCTGCTGCCATTTCTGGGACAGAAAAAACACGAACTCGCTACTAAACACCACAAAACAAAACACACAGTAATATGAGGTCATTTGTTTGTTTGTTGGTTTTAGAACATTGACAATCGTCTTTGGAGACGTACCTTTTGAAGTGTGTAACATCTGTTTAACCTTCATGTAGCATGTAGTACAGGGTAGGTTACCATACGTGCTGTAAACACCTGAGCAGAAATAAGTGGCATGGAAAAAGAGGAACTCATTTTCATTTCAGTACACATGTACACCATTGTGGCTGGATATTAATCTGATGTGACGCACACGCACGCACGCACACACACACACACACACACACACACACATGCACGCACGCACACACGTTCCCTTAAAAGGTTAGGTAAGTGATTCTAATCTGAGACTTTTTGTCAGATTTTGCACAGAATGTCAATACTGTGTGTGCTGTGTGTGATGGACTGATGGAGTTCAAATATCAACAATCTTTCTCCAGCTTCTCTTACTCCACACACCACTCTGCCCCCTATTGGCCAATAAATGCACATGTCACCTTTAATTCAACGCCCTCCCCCTTTGCATGTTGCCAGTAGGCGCGTTTGGGACACTGAAGGCCTCAGTCGGCTGGCTCAATAATGCATGGGGTGAGACGTGCTAGCAGCCTTCGCACGCGCAGAGAGGCTGAAACTATTCATCGCCAGGCAGTGTGGCTGCTTCAACACCCACACCCACCCTCCATGAAAGAGCTGCTTCACCACCCACACCCACCCTCCATGAAAGAGCTGCTTCACCACGCACACCCACCCTCCATGAAAGAGCTGTGGCTTTTCATTTGGCTTGGTGAATTATTCAGACGGCCATCTTTAAGCAGCTAAATTACCTATGTGTGTCTGTGTGTGAGAGAGAGAATATGTGTACTGTATGTGTGTGTGTACTGTATACAGTATGAGAGTGTGTGTACTGTAAGCTAATACGCCTTTTGTCAAATTCCGTGAATAAATACTGTAAAGCACAGTGGAAGTTCAGGCAGGACACGATTCACGTTGCTGGACCGTCAGATGACAGACCAGCTGATTGCTGCTTTACACATATTGGCCAATAGTTAGGGTGCGTTTGTAATTGTGCTCACTAACATAGATTTATACAGATTTGTGAAGAATATTTAAGAGAAACAGGTCTTTTGTGTACATAGAGAAAGTATTAGATCTCAGAATTCAGCTCATGATGAATGGGGTCAAAAACAAAAGTGTTGAGTTTATAATGTTGTTCAGTGTGTGTAACATGTAATAACATATGTCGATGACGATATAAAATATTTGGCTCAACCTTTTTGGTATAAACTTATAATAACTTAGCGAAGAAGCCTTAGATTAGAACAATGCAGAATGCCGTTACACAATGACAATACATTGGCATGTTCTGTTGAACAAAATTAAATCACTATAGCTTCCCTTCATCCCAGAGGAAAAACAACAAAACAGTTGTTTGTATTTTGTTCAGTTGAGCGTGTCATTTTGCCAACGTACAGTAATACCACCAATAATGTCTTTTATTTTGCCCCACCACTGTTATTGTGTGACTGCTGACGCCCCCCCCCCACACACACACACACACACACACACACACACACACACACACACATTTGAACCAGTACCAATCATTTACTCCAGAAGCATTTAGAATACTTCCTGTATAGCACTGCACTGTGTTTTGAAGAAAGTTAGTGTGTGTGTGTGTGTGTGTGTGTGTGTGTGTGTGTCTGCATGTGCGCGCATGTGTGTGTGTCTGCGTATGTGTATTTCCTGTCCAACACACGTCAGTCTCAATAAAACAACACGGGACGGGCGACCCGGGAGAGCTGGACGGGGTGGAAGCTGTTTGGTGTGTGTGTTTGAGCGTGTGTTGTGGGGGGGGGCACAAGGAGAGGTTTTCCTCTACACACTCTGGACGGCTTCCAGTGAAAACTGGTCAGAACATGGGAAACATGGTGTCAGCCCTATGGGGGAGGCAGAACGGCATCTGGCTCGTGGTTTCCCCCGGAGCACGTCCTGGCATGTCAGCCCCTCCCCGTGTTCTGAGGGAGGGAGGGGGGGGGTTACACTACAATGCCTTCCTGCGCGCACGTGCACATGTGCACACACACACACACACACACACACACACACACACACACACACTAAGCACCCGAGTTACAGCGCACAGGTCCTATATAATGGATTTATAATATTATCTGAATCAAAGTGTGTGTGTTTCACACACTTAAGAATGATAAACTCCTCCCACTTATGATAGTGCCCAGAAATATGAAGTATACTCAGATTCTCCATGTGCCACCATAATATGGGATTTATGATGCTGTAAACTAAATACAAATTAGTATTAATTATTTTTAAAAAGTATTTATTGTCATTTCTAATTGGGATTTTATTGAGAAAATCCCAATAAGAAATTACAAAAAAATATTTATTAAAATAATTAATACTAATTTGTATTTAGTATATACGTCATATCCCTTAAAACACGCCCAGAACTTTACTAGTTTCCAACTGAACTTTTGGTCCGCTCGCGCGTCATCAAATGTAAGAATTGCAACAGTCCCATATGAAAACTGTTCCAGTGGGTTGCAGCTCACGTCAACATTTCTACCAGTATGGATTTTATTTAAGGGATATATCTCCAAGCACCCCCAACACCACAATGGGCAAGCCGAGCCTTCAGTCATGGTGGTGATTGACTGGTAAGATGCCGGCTAATAAATAAATTAGTAAATCAATACAATTGGACTGTACAGGTGAGTCAGACATCTTTTTTTCAAGTCACTTGTGAAAATATTCCTACATATGTGAGGATATTCATGATTATCATGATAATGGACATTAACCACGATACGATTAATGTCAGTGTTTGTATCGCGATTAACGATAATATCGTATATCGTCCCATCCCTGCAAGAGGGAGTGTAGTGTGTGCTGCACATCGATCTGACGACTTTAAAAGCATGTGTGAACTACAGGCATGAGCCACCCTGATTGGATTGCTGGCAGGGTTGCTGTGTTAAAACAAACTAATAAATAATCTCAGCGAAAATGCAGCCGAGAGCAAATGTCTGGCGTAGCCAGGCTAACATGTTGTGTTTTTCTAACCAATTGTATTTATGTTGCAAGAAACACAAAAGCTGTCAGTGGCTGACTATAGTCCCACTGTTATGCTAAGGAGAACAACAGTATGTATCACTACAGATGCGGCATCAACAATGATTCACTCAAAATCACTGTTTGTTCGTTTTTGGCAAAGCACTAATGGTTAGTCTGCGTAAGCATGAGAGAACGCTTCTTCCCCCCCCCACGTTAATCCTGTGCTATTGGATTGTGATTCATTAAACCACCACCTTATTCTTCCCCATAATCGCTGCTTTGAAATGGTTTTTCCACACCACACACTGCTCCAGGCAGACATCTCCCATGTTTAGAGTGGCAGTGCTGGCAACGCCACAGCCAAAGGGTTTATCTCAGCATTTAAATATAAAGCAAATATAAAATCAAATATCCCCACCAAGACAAAGGCAAACACTATACAGTAAGGACAGATGTGAGACGTGAGCACACTGTGTATCAGCAGGCATTTACAGTAGACTGTAGGAATCCCCTGCTTGCTCTCAACACGGGAACCTCTGCTTTGCCAACACAGAGCGAGCCACGCAGTGTAAGTAATGCTCTGGATTAAAACCTTAATCTGAACCATCTGATTATCCAGACATAAAAATGCTTTAATGAGCGATAGCAATGCTTTAGATAAACCGATATTAATCACGTTATAATCACGTCTGTGGATTTAGCGAAGATATTTCCTGTGGAATTTACGTAATGGTGGAAAACGGTCACAGAAATCAGAAATGCAGCTTGACAAAATGTAAACGACGTAACCAAAGTTGAGTCTATCTTTATGAAGCCCTGAATATTAGCCAGACAAGATGAGTGGGTTCTTTTCATAACTATGACTGTGAACAACAACTACATTATGAGTACATTACAAGGCAAAAGCTGATGGTACATTTAAACTAAGTTATCGTGCACAGTGGTCACACAAGCCAGGCATACAACTGGCACCAGCTCACCGGGGCACCAGGACATCCGTGCAACAGGCGCTTATGAAAACTGTTCCAGTGGGCTGCAGCTCACGTCAACACTTCTACCAGTATAGATTGTATTTATTTGATATATCTCCAAGCATCCCCACACCCGCCCCTAGTCTCAGAACCACTGTGACAGCATAAAAACATAATAACTCATCTCTCGCATTGTATATTAACCATTGTTTTAATATATTTTCAGAACCTGTTGATTAGTAGTGAGCAGAAAGCTTCCTTCAGGGCCAGGAGGGGGTGGGGTACAACAACAGAGGGGTAAGGGTTGGGGGGGGGAAACGACCGCACAAGGCAACAGCTCGCGCCACTAAATCATCAAAGACTACTTTTAACAGTTCAGCGAGGGCAATAATGGTATTCTGGGACTGAGTGAAAGGACACCCTGTTCACAATAAATCAGATAAGGCTGAACAGACTGGGAAGCTCCTCTGTGCCGTGTACGCATGAGTGTGTGTGTGTGCGTGTGTGTGCATGTGTGTGTGTGTGTGCGTGCGTGGGAGCCACAACACAGGCTGCAGGTGGATGTTGTTGAGTGCATACATGTGAGTGTGTGTGCGTGCACGTGTACGTGTATGTGTCTGTGAGCGCACGTGTGTATGTGTGTGTGTGTCTGTGAGCGCACTTGTATGTGTGAGTGTGTGTGCGTGCACGTGTACGTGTATGTCTGTGAGCGCACGTGTGTGCGCGCGTGTGTGTAAAGGGTGATGGCGAGCTGTGGTGGTCCGAGGAGCCCTGACTCAGCCACGGTTCAAAATAACGCAGACACACCCCGCAACGCCACAACAAGAGGGGGGCTGGGTGGCGGGTTTTGACCAACCCACCCACCTCCAGCCTGTTCCCCAGCTACCAACGCCACTCTGTGACCCCTGACCTTCCTCTTTTTAAAGGGCTATTTTGCTAAAGGCATCTGGCTTTCATTTCACCCAGCGAAGGCCTTCGGTCACTGATATTAACTGGTAAAGTTCAGCAAGAGTACCAGGGGAGGTGTTTAGACTGGCGGTGGGGGGATAGGGGGGAACTCTGTCACACTAAACCACCACCCACCACCCTGTAGATTTGTTAAATCTCTCTTTGGATGTGGTGGTGTGTACGGGTTTCCCCCGGCACACACACACACACACGCACACACACTGATGGATGACTGTCTGGGGATCGGAGGGGTTGGGGTGAATCGGGAGGATATTGTAGAGGGGTGACTGCCAGTGTGATGTAATCGGAGCCCTCTCTTCAACACACACACACGCTTTGGAACCTTTACCAACAGATGGTCAGCCGCTAAATTGCAAAAACACATTAAGTGGCTTTTTTTTTCATTGTATTTCATTTATAAGAAGTGTACTTCTCTCTTACAACTGAGCTACTGCACCAACTACACCAATAAATGACATATCATGCACCGTATGACATGACCTTGTATATGAATACAGACTAACTGACGCAAATCAGATTCAAACTTATGTTGTTGAGCATGTCGTGTAGCTAATAAGATCTGGTCTGCCTCAATAGGTTACCCTCAGCTAATTCCTCTATATTAAGACCATGTCAATGAGGTTAACTAAACTAAAATAGCTTAATTGAAAGCCAGTTATTCCACGAAGGGACAGAATGTTGCTATGGGTTTCAGTGGTAGTGCATGGTTCTTTACTCATTAGTGTTTAATATTCTGGATGTATGTAAGACTGCACTAGCTATTCCACATTGTGAGAGACATAAACAAATACTGTAGGCATCTGATTGGTTATGTTCGACATCAGGTCAGCTCACAGCTTCGCACCACACAATACATCATTGTACACATACAGGGTCCGTGCTCTGACAGCTCTGATATTCCTAATCCATCCTTTATCTGATCCTCCTTGGGTTTGTGCCTGTGACAAGCAGAAACCAGGATGATTATCTTCAGAACTCCACAGATAATATAAATCACCAGAAGTTCACAATTGTCCTTTTAAACACGAAACACACATTTCACTACGCCGAATCATTTTAACAAGGGATTACAGAGTAGTGTGTAGGATACCAAACACTTTTCCAGAGAATTGATTTTTGAACATGATCTAAGCCCTCTTCGTATCTACACTATACTGTACCATGCACGGAGAATGTCTTGCTGGTGTGCTAATTGTGTATTTGTGGAATCAAATATTACAGCCTTGCTTTATACGAGAAAACCTCAGAAGATGGACCCCGCGTGACCTTCATCATACCCCTGAACACCAGATTTCACAGTGGAAGCAAATTGCTTTTTATATAACTCCAACTCATTGTTATTCTGAAATGTGTCAATGAAAATTTAAATAAAACACTACAAATATTTTACTTGGCAGCTCCTATTCAGTAGAGTTTGTATGTTTTTGAGAAACTACGGAAGCCACTGAAAGTTGGGGGGAAAACGGTTCATCATATTGTATACTGTAGCACTGACATGGAATTGATTGATGTGTAAAGAAGCTGGGAGAAGTGGAAGCTTCAATAAAAGTTCTCCTAACAGAGGCTACACTATATACAGGCTATTTACTATACAAGGTAAGTGATGTCATTTGCATTCCCTGAAGTAAATTGCTTTCCCTGCCAACAGCGCGTTCAATAAGCACACATGTCATGCCAACATTAACATGCAATCCCAAGCCCCGCCAGTTTTTGTCTGTCCTCCAATAAGAAACACCGTCAACTGTCTGATGTCCTGTTATAGGCTACTATGCTGTTTTGTCCAACCTAGTTACTGCAACTAGGTTGGACAGGTGAAAGGGGCGGGGCTTGGAATCGGTCAAATAGCTTACAGGGAGCATTAACGGAACTACATTAGGCTTCTGGGGGGAAGGGG
>JAODOY010084130.1:0-24511 GCA_025399855.1 Forbesichthys papilliferus
ATATACACACACACACATATATATATATACATATACACACACACACATATATATATATACATATACACACACACACACACACAGAAATTAAAATGGGTTATAGAATGTTACGCAAAAGCGAGTGGTTCAGTTGCAAACATTTGGTAAAGTAGCCTACTATAGAAACTCAAAGAGCATTTTGTAGTAGGTAACGATCTATGCTACGTCATCAAACACCGCCCATTGTACTGATTTACACACAAGCGTCGCACGTAACCCATAGGACGTAAACTGTTAAATGCCATCCGCGTTATTTACAAATCGTGTCAGCTACACGAGGGTTTTCTGCCATGTGCTAGACTCAATGTTTTGGCTATCCATCATGTATGTACAATGATGACAACTATATCGCTAACCAAATAGTCAACATCGTTTACATTATTTCATGTGGATAAATGCATCACACCCACGTTGTACTACACAATTGGTACCATACTTAGGAGCTACCGTACATCCGTAGCATTTAGCATGGTACCGTTACCAATAATTGTTGAATAGTTGAACCACCTTTCTGCTCACCTTTATTTTTTTTAATTCCACGACAGTGTCCAAATCTTCACCCATAGCTTGATCTTCACTTTCAAATGTTATTTTGGATGGCATTTCTTTTTCTGTTGTTACCCCTCGTCACGGACACAACCTATCCTAAAAGCAGGCGGACAGGAAAGAACGCACTGTTGGCAGATCTATGCTAGCCTCGCGAGACAATCTTGGTCTCGCGAGCTCCAGTTTTACTTCACCTCGAGTCCATGGGGCGTGTCAGTCTCGCAAAGCCAGTCGGGGGCGTTCCCAGAGCCATGGAAATGGGCGTTCCTGGCAATCTAGGGACGCCCATTGATGTTCGCCAACCGTTAAACGAAACGAAGAAGTATCTAGCAGCGGTTCTCAAACTTATCGCCACATAAAATGTTTCTCTGCAAGTAGTAGTAGTAGTAGTAGTAGACTACTATTGTAGTGGACTACTACTACTACTGCACACTAGGCTACTACATGTAGGCTATTATTATCTTGTTACTGTGATTTTTATTCCGTTAAGGCTCGCTCAAAATAGTTTTGTACAATCAGTTTGGCAGTGGCATGAGCTGATCAGTTAAAAAAACAAAACATATTTCACCTATCAAACTGCAAACTCGCCCTGGCGTCGCTGCGCACAGGCAGCAAGCAGCAGGAGTGATAACGCATTTCTCCACACATTCAACACATACTGTATGTAGGCATAGAGCGGGGCTGTTTCACTCATTTTACTATCCGTTTCGTCATTTCCATTCTAATTCGCAAGCATGTTCTTAGTTACCGATAATAACATTGTATTGTTAGTCATGTTGTTACGGTAGGGTAATCTATACCTAAGCAGTAGCCTACAGTAGTAGTACAGAGTTCACAGATTATTTAGCTTACCGTATATATTTTCAATAGGCTATGTGATAATACATATTATATAAACTCTGGCTATATATTATATATTATAGCCAGAGTTTCATGTTTATTTCAGAACCATTATCCATGGTTTAAATTAAATCAAAGTAGTAGCTCTGTGGAACTTTAAATCCCTCAAACTGGGAGTTCTCCAGTCGTTCTGATCCAGACATCCTGTTACTACAGGTCAAAACAAGATGTTCCTTAATCTGTATATTATATGATTTAGATTAGAATACAGTAGCATAGCTAAATAAACAGAATTAGCCTACTCAACCCACTAGCAACTATGAATCACTTGAGTAGACATAAAACAGACTGTTTCTCATGTTATGGCAAATTCAAGACAGGTAGACAATTTGCACTAACTAGCAGGCTGGATCAAATTTTCACTAGGCTGGCTAAAAAGATACTAACCATGTTTGTAAATGCATTTACACAGCTACAAATGATGCCATGCAGCCTGTAAAGGTAAAGCACATAAAATAATTCAAAAACCACATACCGCTTTCTAAACTGAAGCCAGTCTGATTCATTGGGGATTGTTTATATTCATCCTAATGGGCCTCTGATTAATTTTGAAACAATTGGTGCAGCAATCAGCATGATGACAATTGATACAACTGTATTTACAGTAGCTCTCTGTCTTTAGCTTGGGACATTAGGCTATATACTAATAAAAACATAAATGAGTGATATGTCATTTCCATTCTTCCTGTAGGCACTGTGTTTGTGCCTGGCACATTTTGGCCCTTCTATGTATTTTTCAAGTACTAAACCCACAACAGTGATCTGGTGTTAATTTGCACTACAGCTAATGTTTACGTGGTAACATCATTAGGTGTTTCACTGAACATGGTATACTGACAAATTAATATAAACCAGCAGACAATGCTAGTTAACCAATTTAATTGGCTCTGCAATGCACAAGAGATGAAAAGCAGATTGTGCTGCGTGACCCCCAGAAATGTCCCATGCATGTCCAATAAAAGAGGGACTTCTGGGACACACAGGCAGGACAGCAGTAAAGTGAATGCCATTGCAACAGGGATGAGTTGGGCTGTGGGTATACAGTGCTGTGCAATTAATCACATTTTGATGCTATTTCAGTTACGGGCTCCTAATAATCATCAAAAAATGTATTGCACATTACGTTTTGCAAGTAAACTCTTAGTTTTAGACATGTGTGCACACTTGCCCGGGAGGGGCGAAACTTCAACAGGAGAAGCATTAAGGGACATTTCACAGTTGAAGGTGTTTTCATTGTTTCATTGTTATTTAAGTGTAGTAACCTATTAAAAATGTACTGAACGTAGCAAACGTTCAATTAATTGAACGCACCGCACCTTACGGTCGCATAACAATTATATATTTGTAAATGAACAAAGCGCAACATATACAATGTACAAAACAATTGAACAATTACACTGTATTACATGTGATAACAATATAATACAATATGGCTAACTTCATATTAGGTTGTACGTGCTCTTTTTGACCTCAAACTCACAAATGAGTGCGCCTCCCACTCATTCGCCAATGAGAAGTCTCCTCTTCGACATTGCGACAGTATCGTAAAGGGCAATGTTGTGTTGCAAAATTTGACCAGTTGCCCTCCAAGCTAATCTTTCATTAAATTTCTTGAAGTAAATTCTCAACAAAAACACATCATCTGTAACCATGGCGGGAGCAATTGCCAGGAAAGCCACCGACTATTTGAAGAGCAAAGAATTTAGGGAATATTTGATGAGGTACGTTGCACAAAGTGGTAGTACCGGTAGCTGTCAGGGTAGACTGGGTGCTTACAGCAGTACGGTACCTACCTTACCGTACTTTAGCCACCGGTAGTTAGCACAGCTAATGTTAACATATAGTCAACTCACTAGCACTGACTTACATCGCATAATAATAATAACAATAACATCCTCTCAAGTAAAGCTATAATAATTTAGCTTAATTTTTTGCAATATTTTGATTTGCAAGTTTGCAAGGGCATTGCTTTGTAGTTTGTCTTTCAGCAAAATAGTTTGCCTGTTGTACTGATTTTCTAGTGAATGGTACAATAAGTTATCCTGACGTTGTCCTCTCTAACTGATTGTTTTAGTGTACTAAATCGTGAAATATATATTTGTAGTACAAATAAGACATTTTGACTTCAAGAGATCATAAGACATGACTATTCACATAACATTTGTGCTGAATGCCTGGTGGAGTAGTTTACTCTGAGGATTGCATATCAGACTGGGGCTAAGGTCAATCGTTAGAAAATGTTGCATTTGATTTATCACCATAGTGTCTACATTGTAGCTGGTGTGCAATCGCATGTGAAAAAGTGAAAAAAAAACTTTGTAGTAACAAACCTCATGCAAATGTGCGAGCAGTTTCTTTTTCAAATGTGGCAAAATCATGACCAAATGATTATACTTTTTGATTGCACTACATTATTACTAATTTTTATGTCTGCTTATCTCTATGTTCCTCTGAAAACCTGCCTGAACAGTACAGTAAGTTGACCGCTTTTCTGTCTGTCTGACACTGCCTGCCATTCTTTACGTGAGATTACAGCTGCTATGAATGTTTTGTGAGATTTTTGCTACTGTGAAAGTTTTTACATTACCGTTATTACCATTGCAGCTATGTAGAAAAGTGTCTGACAAAATATTAGCTACACTTTGTATGAATCTGAATTTTCTCTTGGCGTCTGTGTACAGCACTTCTGGGGTCCGGTAGCTAATTGGGGTCTTCCAGTGGCCGCCATCACAGATATGAAGAAGAGCCCTGAAATTATCAGTGGCCGAATGACCTTTGGTGAGCCACAAATACAAACACACATACACACACACACACACACACACAATCAGGTGAGAGGGTGTACAGATAAAATGAAACATAGCTATCTTAGAGTTCTTAGGGGCACATTTCTAGTGAAAATACTGATCTAATACAATTATGTCATTGTTTGTATTTTACTGCTTTCAGCTCTGACGTGCTACTCGCTGCTCTTCATGCGATTTGCCTACAAAGTACAGCCTCGGAATTGGCTGCTGTTTGCTTGTCACCTGACAAATGAGACAGCTCAGCTTATCCAGGGTGGGCGGCTCATCAAATATAAGTAAGACAATTCTGTTGATCATTGTTGTTATTAAAAATAGCTACATTTGGGTGGCAAACTCTGAATTTTCTCTATATAAATCTATGTTAAAAAGGACCTCAATTTGGCATGTGGCACACTACCATACTACAAATATTTAAATGTGGAAAACTCTACACATAAAGACTACTTTTTGTCTTGCAACATTTTGGGTAAAAAGGGGTAAAGCAGGGTTTTAACCTGGATATCATAGAAGAAAATGGGGCCATTGGAAAGAACTCTGTAGTTCACCTGTGTCCTTTTGAAGTCTGTAATGGAAATATGTAGTTTTGGATGAGAGAGACTTGGCCATAACCCGTGTCCCAGTTTGTTGCAGCACATGCATGTGGGCTGTTACAATACAAACAAGGAAGTGAGGTATGCTTGAATCCCTCCAAACAAACAAAAAAAAGAAAGTAAAAAAAGTAACAACTAGAATATGCTTTTTTACAGTGTTAATGATACATGCTAAACTTTAAAAAATATATATATAGCCATAGTCGTTGTGGTAGAGACTGACATCATTATATAAGGAAAGTTAAAATCATCCACAAATTAGACTCAGGGCGATATTGGTTGAAATTCGACTTTAAGCAGAAAAAACATGAAGGCAGTTAGACATTTGTCACACTGCTTTCTAAAGGGCTTTTCACAGGGAAGCGGAACCCGCTAGTGTTCATTTCAATGAGAAGTACGTGGCCGAGGCGGGCGGGTTGGGAGACAGAATGGCGGGCAAGTTGGGAGGCGGAAAAGCGGGCGGGCGCATTCACGAGAACTTTGCGGCTTGTGTGCACGAATCGAGAACACACCCACCCGCCTCCGATATAAAATATATATAAGTTATATAATTTGTCACAGAAATAATTGTATACCTTGACCAGCAACCAGTGCGCTTCAACCCTTTATTATTCAATAATCTAGAATTATTATTATTATTATTATTATTATTATTATTATTAAGAATATTGTCATTGAACAGCACAATGACATGCAGATGCACTTCCTGAGTTGGCTGTTCTAATTAAAATAAATAATACATAGACATGCTTCGGCCACAATCACAAAACATTTATAATGCGGTTTAGAAAAAGCAATATGCTAACTGCTGACTCCGGAGTGCGCCGTCATTTTTATCTAGTAGTCTGCTAGTCTGATTATCTAGTAAATATAGTATATTTAACACAGTATAATATTGTAAACTTTGTAATTGGCGAGCATATGTATGATTATACTTTTTCCCCCTTTTTTCCTCAGCATGGAGAAGAAGAAAGAGTCTTAGAGGAGGATACATACCAATTTAGATTTTTGTCCTTTTGGAACCTGAGTGAGCCTCTGTGGCCAGACTTCAAAATAAGTGCACCCAAACATCAAATCCCATGATCATAATAGTAGCACATAAAATATTGTGTAGATATTAATGATGTAATGATTATTTCAGGTATATGTAGTATTAGTGTATATATCTTTTAACAAGAAACTGAGATTAAAAATGATACACCTTCTCAAATTATGGCCTGTTAGTTTTCCCTATTTCTTTTTTCTTTTCTTCCCGTAAAACACTGCATTAAACAAACAGGAACATGTCAGAGGCAGGGTATACAGTACATGTTAGATGCAGTATAGTCTAGCTATTGTAAACTTGCTTTTTGGAATGTCATTAATCTAAATATACAGGCCATTGGCATAGATCATTGTTGATATTGAAATAATACATGCCTTGTCTCGTTATATGCCTTTTCATGCATATGATGCAGGAAAGCCTGCATTTTATGTACTGTTTGTTGGTATGACATGTACATTAATTTATTCCCTGATTAAATAACATGATGTGGTGTCTGCGTGTATTGGAATACACTGGCAATAAAGGATTTAAATATCTTTCAGCATATTGTGTCTGGTGGAAACTGGATTTCACTTCTCAAGTGAAGTTATGTGCAATTTCCAGGAGGCGGCAGTAATGGTTTTGTTGCAAGCGCCTATAAGAAGAAGAAGAAGAAGAAGCTCTGTAAAACAACGTTCACCCACCACCAGAACGTCAACATGGCTTCATCAAACAGCTTTTACTGGAAAGATATCTGCGAAAAATTTACCACTGCCCAAACCCTTTCCGAGGTTGAGTCTCGTAAAGATCCAGAAAATGATCCCTTCCGTTCAAAGTACAAAGCCAGGGAGCTCTACAGGGACATTTACAGTTCGCTTAAAAACCACGAAGCTGAAAATTACAGCGGAGGAGAAGGGGGCAACCATCAACCCTCAGAGCAACCGCTAGATGGGGAGAAGGATTACGGGTTTGGTCGAGGCTTCAGCGGTGACTCGCCCGATGGATTGAGAACCGCCAAGCTGGGATCTATAGAGTATTATCTAGGTGTCAACCATATCGAGACAGAGGAGCTGCCAACAGGCCAAGAGCATCTGATGAATTGCATGAAACATCTAGAGAAATGCAGCGTATCGCCTGAGAATGTGTCGTTATGCATCCATGTCAGGGTAATGACTATGCGGTTTGTTGACAATTATCCCTATCTATAAGATGCAACCTTATAATGTCAAAATCGTTGATTAACATGGTAGCCTATTATTTAACCCACTCCACATCATGTAGTTCAACATTAAATTGTTTCTCAATTGCAATTTTTGCTGATTGTGTGACCTTTCAGAACCAACTGGGCATCCTTTGGGCAGGGCGAGATGAGACGGAGACGGCCCAAGGCTTCCTGGAATCAGCCGAATCTATATATCTAAGATACATGAAAGAGGTATAATTGGTTAGTTACAGTTAAAACAACTCTATAGTCACATGCACTTTGTGTGACTACACTACGCAGGTTTACTCTGGTTATGTGGCTAATACTCTACTACTCTGTACAGATGAGCAGATTATGTTGGCTTAACCTCCATTATTTGCTTATATGATGTAGTGCAGCTACTATGAAGGGACAACTGACAACCCTTTGCCTTTTGGGGTAAGGGGGTGCTTAGTTGGCTGTACTGTGTATAGCTATTACAAGGGGGCCCACACTGAATCATTGCTGATGGTTTTCATGGCTGGGTGTCCTGGGCCCTATAATTGTCCTTATAGGTTGCTAATGCCAAGGCCACCCTCCATCCACCCACTACTCTAGGCAGGGGGCATTGGTAATAGCTTTCCTCTGGTTGTTAATCTGGCCATGGGTATCAACAGCACTCTAGTAAAGATAGGCTACTGTGTTTTTGTATAGGAGGGGAGTCCTCCAACTGACATGACAGAGTATTTCTGTTGTGAGGGAGACCTTCTGACACACCAGGAGAGGACAAAAAGGTAAATCCCAGATATATCAATATGGGCTGTATCCACACAGTAGCAGACAGTAATAAAATAGCCTGCCTTAACCTCTCCACTGTTCCTTATTCCTTCTCATTGTTTGACCTCACTTTTCAATGTATTTCTTCCTTGCTAGGTTTGAGTTGGCCTACACTCATACCATGTTCTACTTGGCACAACTCTATAAGCACCTTGGTGAGTCTTGTCTATGCGTATGCGTTCATTCGTAGGCTAGGGTAAATTATTTTAACACAAAAACTTAAAGGCCACACAGTCCAATTTGTGAAAAAATTATATTACGATTTTATTGTAGAAATATCCCAAGCATACACTGTAATTTGAGAGTTGCGGTGGACTAAATGGAAGCTAACCAGAGCACCAGGAGCTTCACTGCCTCTCCTCTTGCCGCTGCTCAGCGTAACATGTAGTAAACATGCCATATTCACCACATGTCTTCTTCAGATGTGGTGTGCAACGGACTGAAGGAGAGCCGTCACTGCACGGCACGCTGGGCAGATGCTTCTTTGTCTGTCTTGTCTGTCTATCTGTAGGCATAGTGCAACGCCATAGGCCTAAAGCCTACGGATAAAACATTTTGCTCGGTTTACACTCGCTGGCACTTGCTCCACCATTTGATCAATTATGCTTAATGTCAAATTCACCAAATATCTCCTTGCAGCTCGCTAGCTTACCGCTCTTTGTGTGTTGAACAAATTATCTGGTACTTTTACACAGCCCTGGCCACGTTAATAGGAACACAAACAAAGTTATGCAGACGCGCGCACACACAACAACAAAATCCTAGTTTTCGTAATGTGTTTCCAATATGTGGGGTGGAGCGTCTGAGGGAGCACCTTATGACATTGGAGGGAGAGGCGTTTTTGCTTTGAAGCTTTTTCCAGAATGACAAAATATACCTTTTTTAATGGTCTAAAATAATTTATTTTATTTTATCATATGTATATGTCCAGATTAATAAAATAAGTTTTGTATTGAATGCTGCGTTTTTTTTGGGTTTTTTTTCTCCTCAGGTGAAAATGAGCGTGCTGCCACCTACTGCCACAGTACACTACAGAGACAGTTACGACTCAACCAGTATAACCCAATGGAGTGGGCTCTCAATGCTGCTACTCTGTCACAATACTACATCACCAAGGTAAGGCCTGGGTATTAATGTGAAATAGGCCTCCAAAGAACATATGACTCATACATGACACAAGCCATAGTAACCAAATGAATGTACAAATAACTCTGTAGGTGTATTGAATGCCAACATAAGCTATTCACTAAGAAGTCTACCTCTGACCTTCAATCTGTTCAAACACATGAGAACTAACATCACTGTATTGTATGACAATAAGGATACTAATTCTTTCAGGGGAAGGATAGTGTAGTGGTCTATATGTTGGGCTACTGTCTGAAACATTGCGGGTTTATAAACCCCACAGTTGGCCCATCTGTAAGCATCCTTGAGCAATATGCATAAGTTCTATCTGCCCATGCAATATTTAGCAAAACTAATGCATTGTAAGTCGCTTTGGGCCATTTTGTCCAAATTAATAGATCGTTTAGAGGAGTTAGCAGCAATATCACAGTTGTACATGGCTTCCCATCACACCTTTAAGTCTAATCAATAAATACTGTGTTACAGGGCCGCTACATGGAAGGCAGACATTGTCTCTCAGCTGCCACCATCATAGCAGGCTTGGCAGGGGAGGGTCCCTCTGAGGCAGCAGCACAGGAAAGTCAGTATCTATTTAAAGGTATAGTCAGCTATTGCAAGCTAATTGTATGCTAATACACTGGTCAAATATCTCCTTGCATTTTGCTAGCTTACCATTCGCTGTGCATGCTGAAAAAAACAATCTGGTACTTTAATCCACTCACAACAACAAAGCCATAACTTGCTTCACAGTGCATTTCAATTTGTGGTGCGGCGCTGCGGAGGGACATTGTTTTGATTTGGCCTCGAACTTAGCAAGCGTTCTCAAATGAAAGTAAGCCTGCTTTTTGAAGTGGTGAAATACACCAGCAGCAGTTTGTTTCCATGTGAAAATCTGGCTAACCTGAAATCTGTAAGCCAAATTGCCCCTTGGGGCCATAAACATTTGACTGTATTCTATCTTCAGTTGGAAGGATTCTATTCGGTAAACCCAGCTGCTCTTTCACCCAGGCTAATTATTCAATCCACACTGCAAATCCTGTTCCTTCCTTTTCTGTATCTTATCTTTTCCTTCCCCCACTCTCCTATATCTAATGTTTTGCCTTTCCTTTCTTTCTCTGTCCAAGGTGAGTCAGAGAGAGACAGCAGGGATGTGCTGAGACAAAAGAGGGCAGAGATAGCCAGGTGTTGGATCAAATACTGTCTCAACCTGCTACAGGACGCCAAGAAACTGTTAGAGGTCTGTCCGTCTGTCTGTCTTTGCCTGCTTCCATTTCTTTAGTCGAATGTCAATAAAACACAAATTAGCCACCACTTGCTTTACCCAGTGTTTTTGTACATCACATGTGTGTCTAAGGGCGTACTCTCACTTGCCTTGAACCGCACCCGAGCACGATTGTCCCCCCTCCCCCGCTGGCCTGCACTCGCACTGCAGTTAACATTCATGGCCAGGGCACACTTACTCCAAAACATTACGTTGGCTACTTGGTTTCAGGACAATTATTTTGTCCACATAAACGTTCCACTGGAATTTG
This sequence comes from Forbesichthys papilliferus, assembly GCA_025399855.1. Lineage (NCBI taxonomy): Eukaryota > Metazoa > Chordata > Actinopteri > Percopsiformes > Amblyopsidae > Forbesichthys > Forbesichthys papilliferus. The sequence continues at coordinate 10,584 of JAODOY010084130.1, forward strand.
TCCTTGATGTCCGAGGAGCTACCAGATTTACGGAGGGCATCCCATTCAGATACTGAGCACACAGTTTTTTCAGCTTTTGCCGACACTGCTCAGTGGTTCATTGATACCCACGAGTAGGTAGATAGTTCTTGTGTGCTGTATACAGATGCTCCTGAATACTCTCATCTGCCCTAATTTCCAAGTAACATTGCACTTCTGGGATCACACTAGTCAAACGAAACGCACTTTGGGGTCAAACGTGCTCGGGCACGGTTTAACTGGGCCAAGTGTGAGTACGCCCTAAATGTATTATTTTTTTATTGGGAGGGCGTGTGCTACTCTTCACTACTTTCTGTTATTAACTTGTTCGATACCTGTCACTGTTCAAAGTCTTACTCATGTACCACAAAGGAAATGGTGTATGTCTGTATATACTGTACACAAGCTGCCATAGATTACATAGATATGTGGAGATATAATGCATGTGTTCCATAGAAGCAGACATGGGGCTGTAGGCATCCCTTAATATTTGTATGTGCTGTATATCCCAGGATAACATTGGGGAGATGGATGTAGAGCGTCAAGAGGAGCTGAAGAGGGCCAGGAGGGAAGAGGAAGAGGCTGAGGAGAAAGGCAGGAAGAGCACTTTACTGTTTGACTGTGAAGACACCTTCGACTCCATCACCAGCCTGGAGGAGAAGGTCAGTATCATAACATGCCACTGCTCCTAACTCCTGTAGCGTCTTACTACTTACTGGCTGCATCTGCAGCGCATCGCTGTCTCTGTGTTTGTCAGACTGGGCCAAACCAATACTTTCAATATTGAGGGGAGATTGGAGCGGCCCCTCCCATCTTGTAGTGATCCTTGAGATCTGATTGGCCCAAGAGCGTTTTCACACAATCGAATGCAAGGTGGTGAATGAGATATTTGTTTCATTTTAGTTTCTTATCCAAATAAATTGAGTGCAGGGAAGGCAAATAGATACGTGTTAGGAAAAAATGGAAAAGAAGAGCACTCCAAGCTTGGCTGTCCAATGTAATAGACAGAACTCACAGGCCTAGATGATGCATCCCAAGCCAAGTGACAGTCAGCAGCCTGGAGACGCAGTAAGGCTACATCCTACAAGAAATGTCATGTACAAGCAGCAACATCCAAATGATAGATAATGTTTTCATTTTTCTAAAGTTTATCCTGTTGGCTAGAGTTGGTAGTCTAATAGCCTAGCTAATAGGATTAGGTTGTTAACATTGGCAGTAAACTCTTTTTATTGATGCTGAAGCACACTCAAATAGCTTTTAATAAGCACACCTAAAAAACAAGAAGAAATTATGATTATTTGTCTGGCCTAAGTTTTATCCCTAATGTTAGTTTGCATTCCTGCTTCCTGAATTTTTTTGAAAGCAATACAAAATGCCTGAGACATATATTCTATTACATTTTTAATTTACTTTTAATTTACTTTCTTCCATTACCTAGGCTACAGTTATTTTCTTTGGTTGACTCTTTGATGTATGTTGCTCAGCATCCCAGTCATATTTTTATTTTTCACGACATTCCAGTTGTAACGACTATACTCTACCCAATTAATTTGCAATGGCTATTTTCCGTGATGTAAAACTGCTTGCTTTCCTCCAAAGACAGCTCTCTCTTGTTTGTCATTTCTAATACAAATACACTAATACCAAGAGTAGACATAAATCACTAAGAATTGTTTAACCAGTCAATCAAACAGGACACACCAACAACAAAGACCTGTCACATGCCACCGGAGGGGATCTACACGGTTGGCGTGACAACGCACACCGCCAGCACGCAGAACTGTCACATTCCAATAATTGTTCACCTAAAAACAAAATGTGCTAATGTAAGACATTAAAAGAATACTGAAGACACTAAAGACATAAAAAGAATAGCAGTTAGAGAGAATGTTTGAGGTGAATAGGTCACTGGTTGAGGTACCAAAGTGCATTCTGAAGAAGGTCTTAAGATGGGCATACACTGCGACGAAAATGATCGCGGCCAATTGTAGTCTTCACACTACGATCAAATCGCCTGTCCAAACGATTGAGTCCTAAAGATTTAGGTGCTTACACTGTAACGGGCGACCGTCAAGCCAGACCTGACTGCTCACACTGTAAAAATGAAATAAGCCTGTCTGCCCCTGCAGAAGCTCCTCCAAAGCAAGAAGAATTTGCATGAAGAATAATTAAAAATGTTTTGCTATATGCAAAACGTAAAGTTCAAATATGTAGGACTATTTGTAATTAGGCCTATGTCATTACAATAACAGTAAAACTGTGTTCCCGCACTCTCCAACAATGCCATTAATAATAGCCTACAATAAATAGGCCACCATGCTTTAAAACTACTCTGACATACGCCTACATTGAAAATAGATAAAAAATAAAACAGCCACGCAGCCTATGCAGGCAAGGAGTAGGCAAGTCTACAAGCAAGGCTGTTGAACAGCTCGACCGCAGCAACCTCCAAAGTTATCCTACTGTCCATATCACTCTTCATATGTCACCATGGCGCTTTCACACAATTTGCACAGGCGCAGTGAGACAAAAATGCACAGGATTTGGGCAATAGACTCGTGGCTCTGCTGTGCGTGCGAGATCCTGGCGACAGCCGACCAAATATCTGACATTGTTAGAAATGTGGTCGTACGTCAGAAGAGCGGAAGCCATTAATCGCTCCTCGCAACCGCTTGCAACCCCCTGTACACTGCACGGCAAATGACGCCCGACAAGCCTCAAACGTCGGGCCAAAAACGGGCACGAAGTCGCACAGTGTAAGCCTAGTGTTCTGTTTCATGAATGCAATTTGTCTAAAGATGTAATCTAGCGCCATCTGGCGGAAGAGAAGTGTAATTCACTTAATTTAAGTTTTAGTCACATGACCTTTCCAGAAAGTTGATGTTAGTACGATTGAATGTCAGTTTTCAACGCAAAGAAAGTGTTCGCAGCGATCTATTTTTATCTCAATTATTTCCTGAGCCTGTGTAGGCATGTTCTTTTCACACCTTTTTTGTAACTATTAAACCTGAAGACAAAATGAACGTTGAAGAGTCTTAGTAAATGAAAGGTGTTTATCTCACTGTCAAAACGCTTAATCTGTGTGGACAGTACACCTAGCTTTAGTTGTTTATCACATCTAGATGAAAATACCAGAAAACAAGGGTTGAAATACTCATTTGATACAACCGTATAATAAAAAAAAAATTATTAGCCTTGCTGTTTTAGTACTTGTGGAGAGGACTGCATACTTGTCTGGAGCCCAAATTGCAAGTGTCTTTTAATTTCATAGACTTTATTTGAAGTCTCAACCCAGCAGTTATTCATTCATGTAAACTGGTGGAGCATTGAAGCTTCTTTAACAGCTTCAATAATGCATATACATCTTTGGATAACAAAGCATTTATAAATACTACCATTATCTTAATCTAGATTGAAACTACTCCAATCTGTTAAAAATGTGTCTTTAGCTGTGCTGTATTTCTGTCTTTCAGGTTCATTGTTTGTTCCCATTGGATTTCACAGAGGCCAGAGCTGTGTTTCTTGTGGGACAGACATATGTCACACAGGTATACACTACTGTATAACTTGCACTGGAGATGGATAACTGGGTTACATCGTGTGTTGCAATACTGTCTTTTTACTTTGTTAGGCTTGTCGAGCTGAACCTTTTCGTTTCTCTCATGGATGCAGGCCAAAGAGTACTTTCAGATGGACGGCTATGTGACAGACCACACTGAAATCCTACAGGACCACAGTGCTCTGTTCCGGGCCCTGGCCTTCTTCGAAGATGACTTGGAGCGACGCTGCAAGATGCACAAACGACGTGTGGACATGCTGGAGCCAATCTGTCACGGTACAGTGTTTCACTTCGACTTGGTTTCACATTTGTAATTTTAATTCTAGAATAAGAACAGATTTGGCAGGAAAATATGGCAATTATGGTATAAGAGTAAAGTATTCAAATGGAACCTGTGCAGCGGAAGCAGAACTTAATGTATGTACAATGTCACTACTGTACAGTATATGGTGAAGGTAGACTGTTGACTTTTTTTACAATGTAGCGTACTGTTGTGAACTGTATTAAATCTTATGAAGAGATTGTGTATTTTCAGTTGGACATGCACAATCTCTGATTTGTTTGGACTAAATTATAGTTCTTGAATATCCATGCAACCATTAATTATGCAATAAAGTAAGTAATGGAGGACGGTGAACCAGGACATTTACAGCATTTACTGTTAAAATGTGATGAGGTGTAATTTGAATCTTAATTTGAATCCTCTGCTTTTGTCTGCCAATCCAACCCATCTGTTTGTAGACTTGAATGCGCAGTACTACCTAATGATCCGCAGGCAGTTGATGTTTGAGTTGGCTGAGATCTACAACGAGATGATGGATCTTAAATTGACGCTGGCCAACCGACAGTCAGACACCGAGGCTTTGGATAGCCACACCATAAAGAAATTCAACAGCCTATGTGCTGCTTCAGCCAAGTAAATGGCGTGTGTATGTGGGTTTTATTTGTCCCTTTGTGTAAATGGTATGAAGCAGAAGATTAAAGACGTCTCCTGTCACCCCACCCTCCTTTCTCCAGGTACTTCCAAATGTTCCTAGATTCTCTTTGTTCTCCTGACGGGAAGTTTCCGGAGCATCTTGAGGAAGAGGTCCTGAGACCAGCGCTGGTGGCCCGGTTTAGAGTGGCCCGCCTCTACAGCAAACTTATCTGTCCCACGGCCACAGCTCAGCTGGAGAACCTCAACAAGGCTCTGGACAACTACCAGTAAGCACACCCATCACACTGTTTATACTATAGAGCAGTGCTTATGTTGAAAAGGCCCGCTCATGGGATTGGAGGCGTGGCCTCTGACAATCGTGTTGCTGCGAGGGAAGGCTTGAGACTGGCAGACTGTTCTACCTGATGGCGGTAATATAGTTTGGAGTGTGTTGTATGAGTGCGTCAATGAAGTGAGTGTATTAATCTGTTACGCCATTGTTGTTTATGAATCTAGTAATATACAGTAGCCTTATATATTGTAGTAAGTATAATCCTCTGATGTGTTTATTTATTTGCGACATCACAGCTGCGTTTATTAAAGACTAGTTTTACAGGCCATAGTGTATGTGAGGTGATACTACTGATGGTAATAACTTAACTTACGCTTCTATTAGTGGGTAATGTCATATAATTATACAGATTTGTATCGGAACAGTGCCGTTCTTTGATGAAGCCGGAAGCCAATACGATCCTTGAACATACCTTTGCCACAGTTTATTTAACTTATTTAGCCATTTTTAACAGTACAACACAACATTCATTTAAGACTATTTTGTTATCTTTATGCCAAAGGAATTGGGTAGCCTTCAGAGTGGCACATTAAATGTATATGTTAACCTCATCCAGTCCAGGTTAAATTCTCTTTCTGTTTCCTAGGTATGTGGTTCACTACTGTGAAACCCATCCTGAGGCAACTGCTGCTATGGAGACAGAATTGGAGCTCAGCCAGGAGATGGTTGACCTGCTGCCTATCAAAATAAACCGCATTAAAGCCAAGATGGCTACAAACAACTGAAAGACATGGTAGCCATTTTTATAATTAATCAGTTGACTTTTTAACTAACTAACAGTTAACTAATAGTTATTATCTAACAGTGATCACAAAATCGTAAACTACCAAGATGACCAATCAGATTAAGTAAACAATTTGCACTGCGTGTCTTGATGCAGTTCTTAATTAAATGTCTGACTGTTCTCATCTTTTAAATTAATGGCCAAAATTATGTATAGATCTGATTGGAAATACTCTTCAAAAGGTTGTTTAGCATAAAATCTACAGGGTTTGTAGAATTAACGCTGGTGCCAATTCACAATGTGTAAAACTAAGAAAACGTAAACAATGGGTTTTTTAACACAAGAGGTTCATAATGCGCTCATAATATCTATTGTGTCATGTTGTTATACCAGTGTGCCAGTATAGACAATCTAGTAAAGTAACCAATATATTGTCTGTGTTGCTGCATTGGCTTACCAAATGAAATATACAAGAAGTAGTTTTACAGTACCATGACATACCGGTGTCTTTGTAAAGGGCCCTTATATGCCACTACAGTGGCCATCAAATTCTCAGTACAGTAACTCTTACTACACTATTATGCATGATGGAACATTGTGCATTTATGATAGTGTCTGAAATATTACAATGTTTTATGTGGTTAAGCGGTGCCCACTGATTCCTCATGTCATCAAATCTGTGGTCAGTGTTGAACACACATTGAAGGAATGTGGGCCATGCTGTTTGCTGTTGCCTTTTTCTGGTGAGTCATAACATAACAGTAGATGAGCATGGGGTCCAGAGTAGATTGGGGAAAGGGGGGTTATTTATTCCATTGGGTCTTATTATTTAAAGAATATGAACATTATGACTCAAATTTCTGTCTGTTGTATTGTGGCTAAAAATGTAGACTTAATTACGTTTTTTTATTTTGCCTACTGAACTCAAATAAAGTTAAAGTTGCATTGGAGTATTCCTTTATTGACCATTAGATGGCATCATGTATGTAGATAAACATCACCCCAACCCCTTTAGCCTCCTGGTTCCACCATCCTGTGAGTATGAGGTAGTTTAAAGCACTGGCGTACTGACAAATTTTAGTTGGACTCAACAAATTTTGACTACGGGAAACTGAGACGCTTCTAGGATACTTCAGACTGAGACCACATCCTTCACTTTGGGTATAAAGACTCACTACCCACCTGGTGTAGGCACTCCTTCTGTTTCCGCTTCAGATTTAGCGGTGCTAATCCTGCAAACCAATCCAGTGAGTGCTGGAGGTCACGGACCGATGATGCCATCAGGACCAAATCATCTGCAAAAAGTAGCGATGAGATCCTTAGGCTACCGAACCGCAACCCCACTCCACCACGACTTTTGCCTCGATATCCTGTCCATGAATATCACAAACAGGACCTATGACCTTGAGACTACAGCTCTTCATCGCAACTTCAGCAATGGAAGCTTTGACATGTCCCACTAAGGTTCAATGTCCCCAGGGATACAAGAGAAGCTCCACCGGAGGTGTGAGTTGAAAAACTCACAGACGGGCCTCCTCCAGACGTTCCCAGTTCACCTGCACTACCTTTTTGGGCTTACCAGGTCGGTCTAGAATCTTCCCCCACCCCTTGACCCAACTCACCACCAGATGGTGGTCGGTAGCTAGCTCTGCCCCTCTCTCCACCCGAGTGTGCAAAACATGTAGCCTCAGATCAGATTATACGATCACAAAATCGATCGACCTTCAACCTAGGGTGCTCTGGTACCACGTACACTTATGAGTATCCTTGTGTTTGAACAGGGTGTTTGTAATAGACAGTCCATGACTAGCACAGAAGTCTAACAACAATCGCCTGTTACTGTTTATATAAACCCGATAAACAGGATTTACCTAATATAGTTATAATAAATTACAACACTGCCAAGAGCATTCCACAACATTTTTCCCATTTCTACAGAATGCAGAAACTAAAGTTGTTGTACAGGCAATACCTCCTAAATTACAAATGGATGCACTGGCTGTAGCAATACAATACAAAAAAAATAAGATGGTGAAAGTTAAATCCAACAAAGGAGAAAGTGACTTTTTTTTTTTTTAAAAACACCGTTTAATTGTATGCATTCTCCCACAACAGGCAGTTTCAAGTTGAAATAACAAATACAACAGAAAAATATGGCAGCATGCTGAAGAATTCAGTGAGAAAAGCATTACTTTTCCATATGGTTAGTGTTACAGGAGCTCTGGTTAAACAACAACATTGACTTAGCCTGACAATTAGCCTGCCCCTGACCAGGTTAATTTCCCAGCATAAGTTGTGATAGTTACTGAGTTTAGGCTATGTTAAATTTGCTTTATGGAACCAAATCCGTGGAAAATAGGTACGGCTTACCAAAAAAAAAAAAAAAAAGCATGGCTTATTTGAACTAGTTTTCTGAAATAGGCCTCTGCCTTTTGTATTGTTGTGTGATTGTGTCCTACCCTTATTCCTTCTCAAGCATTACATGTAATTTTTATTAAGCAAGCCCAGAGGTCACCCTCAGATTTGATGCATTAAACACACCCTTTAAAAAATGCCCTTAAACCCTTGCACAATTTCCAGGAAAAACACCTAAAATGTGATGCCACAAATAAATCAAGTGCAGCTCCTCAACCATGGGGCCTATATACACACTTCTGGTCTCATTTTAGAGGCCAGAAGCTATTGAATGTGAAGACATAAGTGAAGTAACATTTTATATTTAATTTCCGCCTAAAAATCTACAAACTTTTAGAGTTAAAAAAAAAAAAAATTTGGAATGATGGAGGTGTAGCCCCAAACCTCTACACAAAAGCCCAACATCTGAATATTACCTGTGCAACGGTTGATTCTAATAGTGAAGCAGAGCAGATAGATAAAGGTTTTATTAGAGGCATGTCAGGTGGAATCTCTATTTTGGCACATTTTAAATATCTCATGTACCAAACTGTACAACTAAGAGTTATGCTGTTGGAATTCATAGATCCTGGGCTTTCATATATGCGGCATGTAGTGCATTAAGTAGCAGAATTGGATGTGCAATATATGTGCACGTTATTGTTTATTTATAACCATATGCACGTTTAGATGCTTTGTGTTAGAATTGTGTTACGTTTAGGTAAAAATGTAAATAATTTGTTTTTAGTCTAGCTTCTTCTCTTGAAGTGGATGTGCAGAATACTATGTTGCTTTAATTTTAGCATGATCTTGTATCGTGTGTGTGTAGTGATATGCGCCGCTGCCCCCGACCCTGGGGGCGCTCATTCCCAAGAGGTTTTAATAAAATGTGCTAGTTTTTTTCTTTAGGCCTATATTCTCAAACACATTGACTTAAAAAGCTGAATGTCTGTAATTGTAAGGAACTTTACTGTCCGCCATTGGGCCTGACCTCCGCGTAGTCTTTGATCAACTGAGAAATCCTGATGACTTTGATGTCATCTGGTTTCTTGTCATAATCAGACCACAAATACTCTGGAGACAGCACCTTGGTTGGTTTGTTGTACACCAGGTACCTGTAAATACAGAGATGGGTTAACTGCTGGATTAGGTATTTATTTGTTACACTTTAAATACGTTGCCTCCTAACATTATAGTATTTTATCATTTTGTATCGTCCTATTTTCATTTGTATGGGGATATTCAGAGAACATGGCTTGTTCTATGAGCAAATAAGTGTTTTTCATTTAGTGCTCAAATTATTATTTGACTGAGCGGTCAAAAGATCATTTGAGTAGTCATTCAATTTGTTGATCTGTGATAACAACATTGTATCTACATCAAATGCTGCTATTAAAAGAACAATAAAAAATAATTTTGAGGCCTGTGGGGTTTAAGTATTTTGAAAAAGCTTAAAGAATATATAATATTATTGCTTACTCTCAAATGAGACAAAAATATATAAAACCGTACTTGTTGAGATGGCTTTCTTCCTGCCAGACAGCCTCAATGTTGTTATTTGTGTCCACCTCCGACTGTTCATAACAGTACCTTTGGAAACAAAACGGTAAAAACAAAAGTAACCATATGACATTGCACTCACATAATGATCTGCTTCTATGAATCAACCCAAAACATTGTGCATCAATCAATGCTTTCTTTATGTAACAGGTTAGACAGTTAAAGTGGTTTTGTAGAACTTCATTCCAGCTTTGAGCTTGAATCCACCCATTGCACAACTTTTAAACTTGATGATGTATGAGTGGACAAAGTGTACCATTGTAAACCAGCCAGGTCCTATGGTGATTTTTAACAGATATGGCGTGTAGATCAATTTTCAGCTAATAAAATGCAGATTTTTATGAAAACAGGTTTATCAATATTAACACCAGAACTGTAATGTTTCATCACAGTCCTATTACTTAGGTTACAGCTCAAAAAACACATTTTAGGGTGTAGTTACACTTCACAAGTAAAAACCCTCTCTTTTTCCCCTCTAATATTGTATATGCCATTACTGCAGTACCTACCCATTGCAGAATGGTGTGTTAAAGTTAATCTTTCTTTGTATTTTGTCCATATTATAAGGTCTTAAACCCTTGACAATCCATAGCCTCTTGCTGATATTTGTGTACTCATTCAGCATAATTTCCTTTTCATGGGAATAATTCTGTTTTTCTATACTTTTATATGCAACATTATGATAAATTGTAATGTACGGTATATGTAATATTTTCACAAATTCCTGCAAAGGGACATGCAGTATAGCTTCACAAGAACATCCTGATCTCACAAGGACCAACTTGGTAAATGGATTGCATAATTTACTCTATATAAACTAGCACTTTTCCAACCTTTCAGCCGCTAAAAGCGCTGTAGACAGTATTGCCTCACATTCATTCACAGGTAGTGGTGGCCGCCATGCAAGGTGCCACCTGACCAAAGGGAGCAGATAGGGTAAGGTGTCTTAGGAGCTTGTGAGATTACAATGGTCTCACAAGGTTTTGGAAAAAGTTTTGGAACGCCTGCCTTTACATGCACATGAAGGTTAATGACATCCCATTCCTAATCCGTAGGGTTTATTGTGGAGTTGGCCCACCCTTTGCCGCTATAACAGCTTCAACTCTTCTGGGAAGGCTGACCACAAGGTTTTAGGAGTATGTTCATGGGGATTTTTGACAATTGAAGCACATTTGTGAGGTCAGGCACAGATACAGATGTTGGACAAGAAGACCTGTCTCGCAGTCTCCGCTCTAATTCACCCCAAAGGTGTTCTATCAGGTTGAAGTCAGGACTCTGTGCAGGCCATCAAGTTCCTCCACAACTCGCTCATCCATCTCTTTATGGACCTTGCCTTGTGCACTGGTGCGCAGTCATGTTGGAACAGGAAGGAGACATCCCCAAACTGTTTCCACAAAGTTGGGAGTGTGAAATTGTCCAAAATGGCTTGGTAGCTAACGCATTAACAGTTCCTTTCACTGGAACAAAAGGGGCCATGCCCAACCCCTGAAAAACAACCCCACACCATAATCCCTCCTCCACCAAACGTTACACTTGGCACAATGCAGTCAGGCAAGTTCTCCTGGCAACCGCCAAACCCAGACTCGTCCATCGGATTGCCAGACCGAGAAGAGCGAGTTGTCACTCCAGAGAACTTGTCTCCACTGCTCTGGTGTCCAGTGGTGCCATGCTTTACACATCCAATGCAGTGGTGAATTAGTTTATGTTGTTCCCAATCACTTCCACTTTGTTATAATACCACTAACAGTTTACCGTTAAAGATTTAGTAGTGAGGACATTTCTCGAATGGACTTACTGCACAGGTGGCAACCTATCACAGTACCACGCTTAAATTCAGTGAGCTGCTGAGGGCGACCCATTCTTTCACAAATGTTTGTAGAAGCAGTCTGCATGCCTAGGTGTTTGATTTTATACACCTGTGGCCATGGAAGTGATTCTAATCCCTGAATTCAATGATTGGTAAGGGTGTCCCAATACTTTTGGAAATATAATGATATATGGACATTTTATTAGCCTTCCAGGTAGGATGTTTTGTATGTTCTTCGTCTGAGGGGTGGATACAGGGGCGCCGCAAGGAATTTTGGACCCCATGACAAAAAAATATTTGGGATATTTTGTGTGTGCAAGCTTCTCAAATTGTTTGCCCTTCATGATGGGAATAATAAAGTATGTATCTTTATATGTCATTCAATTGCCACAATTCAATCAAAATGGACCTATCAAACTGGATTATTTTAATATTGTCTGTAATTTACATGCAGGCTGAGGTAAACTCAGTACTCACTGTTTACAACTGTCCAGCATCCAGTACAAACAGTAGAGTTTTTATTTTTTTATTTCATAATGACCATTATGTGAGAAAATAATTTGTTTGAATTTCTGTCATTAATAATTAATAATTTCATTTAAAATTGTGTTATGGTAAAAAATAGCAAGAGAGACAGAAATCTCCACAGACTACCTGGAATTATGCTAACTGGCATATCATTACCACAATGTTGCTCACCCTCTTCACTGGGACAGGGAGGGGTTAAGTTATGGGGAGACTGGGGTGGTGCGACTCATCTGTTAAGTCTGCTAAAATGGGCAGGGACAATTATTTAATATGAATATCTAAACGTTTCCTTGCACTGATTACATGTTGATGAAATGTAGGCTAACACTAGTCTGTAGCTAGCTATCTTATTTCACGATGAACATTATCATTCACAAGTGAATACCACTCAGACTGTAGGCTACCCACCTTTCTTGGTGAAAAACTTGGTTACAGATTGACACCCTTTCCTTTGTCTTTCCCCTCTCTCTCTCTTTCCTTCTCTGAAAACCAGACTTTGGTTTAATAGGCAACACTCTGATCACTATTTATGGCACATCTATGGTACTGACTGCAACTAAACACAGTCAGAGAAGTGCGTTAAGGCAGGATCAAACCATTTCATGCAGATACGGTGTGGTTGGTCAATATGGATGTTTACTTTTTGGTCAATGGGGATATTTAACTTTTATTGCCAAAATCAAAGGGATTATTAATTGTATTATTGTATTGTATTTGAAAAATATATTCAATGATTTTGGTTTATATAATAAAATAAAAACATTTATTCGTTTTAGACTACTTTTTGGGGCCCCTGTCAGACAGGGGCCCTTGGAATTGTCCTAACTTTTCCCCCCTATAGGCGCACCTGGGTGGATATATAAAAATAAACAGTCATGCAAAAGGGCCTCTCCATCTGTCATATGAGACAGTTGGTAAGATGCACAACATGTTATTTTATTAGGCTACCTCACTAGTTTGTACATGTCCTCAAGGTATCCACCCCAGACAGCTGCAGTATAGTAGTAGTCTCCTTCATCAGCAGGAATGTAAGCCTGAGACGCAGGCCGACGCTCGTAGGGAAAAGCATCCCTTTTTGTGTTCTTAAAAGGACAGAAACAATATTATTTTTAACATGTTTTGCATATGAATTATACATATTCTGTTTCATCATAAGATTTTCTGTTTTTATTTTCATATCTTTATCACAATTTCTTATGTGTTACTTGTTCAAATCAGATGTTATCAATGATATTATTAATATAAATGTATTACCGGTATTCCTTATCTTTGTGAGATCCTTGCTGTTTAAAACAGCAAGGATAATGCTTAAGGAGTGGCAAAATTACATATTTGGTTATATGTTGGTATGGCAGGTACCGTGTTCACAACTAAAATCCCTTGTCATTTGTAACTGCCATTCAAATAGCACACGTTTATCAAATGTGTGTGAACACTTTTTTATCGTTACCAATATTTTTCTTCACTTAAATATATTAGTACAGGAAGTTAAGTAAAACCTTGTAGTAGCCACGATGAAGCACAGCAGACAGCCGACTTAGTGACTCTGCTCCAAAACGGTCATGGAAAACACTGTCAATGTCCATCATGTAGAGATAGTCAGCTTCATTACGTATCTGAAAGCAAAATGTATAATTATACGAAACCATATTGTTCAGTTCTCTCATAGGCTATAACTTATTTTGAGATGCATCCATAGTTATGCCTCTGTATGTGGTCAGAAATAACAATTTTGTAGGCTAGGATATTGTTGTGGGATGGGTTTCTGCACCAATTTGTTTGTGTTCAAATTTACAGTGTGTAGTAACACCTGATTATATTTTCAGCAACACACAGAGCGGGCAGCTATTGGACCATAGATATTCGCCTAATTTGACAGAAAGGGTATTGGCTTACAATACAGTCACTGACTATACCTTTAATGTCCAGCGTGTTACTCTCTGAGGGAAGGCTTTGACCATCCTACCTTCTTATCAATGTCCAGTGTGTTACTCTCTGAGGGAAGGCTTTGACCAACCTACCTTCTTATCAATGTCCAGCGTGTTACTCTCTGAGGGAAGGCTTTGACCA
>JAODOY010084130.1:24611-37370 GCA_025399855.1 Forbesichthys papilliferus
CTCTGAGGGAAGGCTTTGACCAACCTACCTTCTTATCAATGTCCAGCGTGTTACTCTCTGAGGGAAGGCTTTGACCAACCTACCTTCTTATCAATGGTGATGGTGGCCCACTTCATCCTGCCCAGCACCACGTCCTGCCAGCGGTTGGCACTAGGCACAGGTAGCACTGAAATCTTCCTGCCATTTTCTAGTGCAATCTGGTCAACGAATATTCCGTCAATTATTATACTGTCTATATTATATACTGTAAATATACAGTATATATATAACCACTCACTCTGGGAACCTCGTTCTCACGATCAGTAAAGATGTAGTAGGTGACCCGGAAGCCAACCATGAAGAACTTCTCTCCAGACTCAATGAAGGCTTTTAGAAAACGTGTGTATCTGGGTGGGGGGCATATGCAAATATGCAGTTAATGGCTTGGAACTGTGCATGCCATTGCTGTAAACTGTAATACCTTTACTGTTCTGTGAGCTACCGGCCCATAACACAATGCCAGTTTCCTCACATTATTAGACACTATGCATTGCACATTCGGCAATACATGCATTTTGAACACATCCTTGAGAAGAGTGAAGAGTTAAAGCAGTGGTCCCCAATCCTGTTCCTAGAGGGCCGCAGCCCTGCATGTTTTAGATGCCTGCTCCAACACAGCTGATTCAAATGAATAGCTTGTTATAATGACAAGTCATTAGAATCAGGTGTGTTGGAGCAGTATAAACGATATAAAATAGCAAATATACTCTATGTGCAGTATATTTTTGGAGTTATAGCTGCATTCAAAACAAGCACCCACATTTCTCATTTTATGATATACTATACTAAAACCCATAAATGTTTTTATTTATTCACGTCACTGGCCTAAAGCTTGACACATCTACTCATCAGATGTTGTAATGTAGTCCTATACTGTAATTTGGTTTTAGATGGATAATTCCAATTCATTATTCAGTTATATCAAGAACTTTCTGTCAGGCAAAAATGAAAATAAATTATATTTATTCTGTGTTTGAGCTTTATGTACTCTGGACCAGTTTCATACACATGGACTATTTAACCTGTAAATAAATCTCAGTGTGGTTATTTACATTTAAATACCAAAATGGGCTTTGTAAGATTTTCAGAACTGAAGATAACCTGTTTAATATATGAGCAGGTTTTTTGGGGTAAAAACCTAAGCAGACGGCTTAATGCTCAAGAGAATATTAGGAAGCCGTACACCTACTTCCCAACAGCAAACACCACCACAGCAATCCTAGGGTCCATTTTCTTGTAGATGGCATCAATTACCACTGGATCAAAGGTTCCCTCCCAAACCAGAGGGACATTCCAGTTTGTCACTGAGTTGACATCTGTACGTCTGTGAATATTTGAATGAATAAATAAATAAATAAATAAATGATTGACTGGCCTTGAGATAATTTGATAAACTATCAAGACTATAATGTATTCTTGTTATAACTTACCCTTGCTGTGTGCTAGGCTGAGAATATTTAACTCTGAAAAATGGTAAAGAAAACATATCATAATACTGAATGGACAGATAAGACTAAATACTTAAGGTTTATAAATATAAATACTCACCCTTTTTGCATTGTAAGATCACCAATCTTCCAGCTGCCATTGTCTTTGAGAACATTGCTGGTTAGAGAATCAGAATCAGTTTTATTTGCTATACAGGCAATACAGGCTCTACCCGCCTGTTTTTTTTTTAAATTGTACAGGTAAAGCAACTAAATAAAAAAACATTCTCACCTATTATGCATGGTTAGCTCACCAGTCTTCCATTTGTCATTTTTAATGGCAATGTTGCTGGTTAAAGAGTCAGAATCACATATTTTGCCAAGACTGGACTGTAATGAAGCTGAATGTGTTTACATTGGTTCACATAGCTATCATAGAAATAAAAATTATCTTACCTTATGGAGGAAGGTACAGTATATCCAGTATATATGTATACAACCCTATATATATAAAAAAGACAAATGCGTTTAATATCCAACAATAGTTAACATTATTTCTACAAGTATTAGTACATTTATCAGAGCGAGAGAGACAGAGGTTATTTAAATATCTTTAGGAAGCACAGTATAGCGATCTAAAGCGCTCAATGGGAATGTGAACATTTGCAATTGTCTTTAAAATCCAAAATGCTTGCAGGTCAAATCTGTTCCCAGGACAGAATAATACATAGGATGCATGACACAAAATGTTTCAAGTTTTACAAGACAGGGGTCAAAAACACCCGCATTTAGGGGAAAATAATTATGTTGACTATATTTATGCTTATTAATTGCAATCTTTCACATATAATTTAAAACTTTATAGGCCTACAACTCACGACTATTCCCCATATTTGGTCTTAACAAAACCTGATATTATCCATCTGCCTTAACCTGTATATTTTTGGTATTTTTCTTATAGCACAACCATATGGTTTAATGTTCCTTAAATGTTCATTATAATAATCATAGGCAATACAGGTGCATCTCAATAAATTAGAATATTGTGGAAAAGTTGAGTAATTAAAAAAATGTAATTGACAAAGTGAAACATATATCATAGATTAATTACACACAGTTTATAGTTAATCTTGATGATTACATCTTACAGCTCATGAAAACCCCAAATTCAGCCTTTCATAAAATTAAAATATTATGAAATTGTGCAATATTGTAGACTCAAGGTGTCAATCTGTAACTCAAAACACCTGCAAAGGATCCTGAGCCTTTTGTCCAGTAGGCTTCACAATCATGGAGAAGACTGCTGACTTGACAGTTACGCAGAACACAGTCATCAACACCCTCCTCAAAGAGGGAAAGTTATTCATAGAAAGTCGAGTGGAAGGAAAGAGTGTGGTAGGAAAAGGTGAGAGGATTGTCAAGCGATGGCTATTGAAACATGTGGGGGAGCTTCACAATTAGTGGACTGAGACATTAGTTAATACATCAAGAGCCACCATGCACAGGTGTATAAAGAAAATGGGCTATACAACTGTGACATTCCTCGTGTCAAGCCACTCCTGCAGAGGCAACTTCAGAAGCGTCTTAAATGGGCTAAGGAGAAAATTAATGTTGCTCAGTGGTCCAAAGTCCTCTTTTCAGATTAAAGTAAATATTGCATTTAATTTGGCAATCAAGTCCCAGTCTGGAGGAAGAGTGGAGAGGCACAGAATCCAAGTTGCTTGAAGTCCAGTGTGAAGTTTAGACAGTCAATGATGATTTTGGGAGTGTAGAAAAACATTTTTCCAACAGGAGCTATGTCATCTTCTGGTGATGGTCCACTGTGTTTCAACAAGTCCAGAGTCAACTCAGACATCTACTAGGAAATCACATTGTGCTTCTTTCTGCTGACAAGCTTTATGGAGATGCTGATTTCATTTCCCAGCAGGACTTGGCACCTGCACACTGCCAAAGGTACCACCTGGTTCAATGACCATGGGATTACTGTGCTTGATTGGGCCAGCAAACTCACCTGACCTGAACCCCATAGAACATGTATGGGGTATTGTCAAAAGGAAGATGAGAGACACAAGACCCAACAATGCAGACGAGTTGAAGGCTGCTATCGAAGCAACCTGGGCTTCCATAAATATAATCAGGCTTATGTCAAGGTGTGATTACTACTTTTGTATTGCCCTGTTAATACTCATTGTGAATTGATGAAGGTGCACTGGTTTATAGGCAGAATTATAGCAGAATTATAGCCAGACTCTCTCCTGACATAAGCTCCGCCCACCATTGTATGGAGCCGCCTGCAGTTCCGCTATTGTCATGTGACATCATTAATTCGTTGCGATTGGTAACAACCATTTAATCGCCAGGGGACAGTTGTTCAAACGTAATCTAAAATGATTTGTGTTATCGGATTGGATCAAATCTTGAGAATGTAGGGTTTCGAATGACAGAGGCAACATGGGAATGAATAACAAAAAACGTTTAATCTACCCAAAACACAAAACAACACAGGCATGAAAGCAAATGAACCTGCATGGGTTATACGAAAAACACACAGTATACACGCTGACAGCAATCTATATGAAACCGGTGTGGGAGGCCCTGGTTGTCACCTATCAGATCTGCTGTCAGTACTCCGGGGAGCAAAAGGTAGGCACTGCTCGGCGTGACAGAGAATGTGTTGTTCAAAACAAGGACATTGATTCAAAAATCGGATTAGATCACTTCCGATCTTGGTTTTGACCAGGATAAAACCTTCAGTTTGTGATGTTTAAAGCGTTTTAGTAGGTTTGAGATACATTTGATAAAAATATAAATAACTGGATTATCCTGATCCCATCAAAGGGGTGGATTCAGGTTGGATTTCAGAAACAAAATGTAATACATCTTTACAGTTGGTAAAGTAATACATGTGCATATTGTACTGTACTCCTGTGTATTTATTAATATTGTTAACTTGATTGAAAGGTAGAGCAATTAGCAATTGTAAGATAATATACTAATATACTCCACAAATTCAGCAAATATCTCCAAATAGACCATTTTCTTCCCATTCTGTGTATGATGAAGGAACAATCTGGTGTTTCTACATTTTGAATTTGATGACGTATGAGCATACTAGTGTACCAATGATAACCAGCCGGGGTGATTTTTAACAGATATGAGTGTGGCTCTGTTTTCAGCAATTAAAATGCAGATTTACCACAATGACTGGAAACCATCAAAAAACTCCAAATGGAGTAGACTGGCTCCAGTTTAAGAAGCGATATGTGGTGTTTGGTATGTAGAGGCCGACGTATAGCATAATTAGTAGCTGTTTAAATAGAATTTTCAAACATGGCTAACCATTTAGTGGAAATTCTGGTTTACCCTGCTACAAGTGCAACAACTTGGGTCCCCGTTTTGAATTCTGTTCCTATGACAAGGCACTGACATGATGGCTTTGCTTCCTGAATGGTGTGTTGATTATGAGTTTTCACTAGGCTACTACTAAGGCATTTAAAAAAAACAACAAGGGTTCACCTTGTGTTTTTTGTCTTTCCATGCAACGGCTTTGTAGGGTACCTTCTGTAGTAGCATAGTAAGCCTCATGTCTTTGTTCTTTAGTGTAGGCTTATTGTATGATGTGAATATCACAGTAGCGTGTTTGTCAATATTGTGGCACCAAGCATATCTTGCTTTAGGGCCAAATATGTTTTTATTATAATATGGTGTGGAGTGTGGTTCTGTTTTCAGCACATAAAATGCAGATTTGTATAAAAACAGGAATTTTGTCAACATTAACTATTAAGATTATTCCTTCATCATACACAGAGAATGGGAAGGTAGTGGAGCGTTAGGAGATTCACTGAGATTGACAAAGTGTAATATTGTCCAATTGTTATTTACTCTATCTTTTAATCAAGATAAAAAAATATTAACAAATCAGAATCATAGTACATGATATAAATGTAATACTTTACCAATTTTAAAGATTGATTTTGTTCCTGAAATCCAAACTGAATCCATTCCTCTGCTAGGATCAGCATAATCCTGTTTTTTTTTTAAATTTTTTTTTTTTATCAAATGTATCCAAAACCCCACAAAAAACTTTAGCACAACACAAATTTAAGGTTTGATCTGGATCAAAACCAAGGTTGGATTACGTTTATCTAAATAAATATGCCAAATACACAAGGCCCTCATGGCAGCCAAAACCTTGGGAAACTGTCCATCTTTACTATATGGTATTTGCTATGATGTTGCTGAATTTGAGAAAAAGTGAATTAACATCACTGACTCCACCTATTAATGCCTACTGTATACTGTATATTTTGTAAATATCAAATATAAAATGTAATAATTTCCCTTTTTTGTTTAGTTGTGTAATTTTGTCTGCAACATATTAATTTGCCTAAAATAGCTACACAGATATTTTTTTCCCTGCTTAGGTCTACATAAAGCCTAATTCAAATTAACTAGGACAAATATTGTGGTAGGCTACAATAGCAGACATTTAACATCTAATTAACAAAAACAATTTGCACTGAGGAAAATTTACATGGACTAACATTTGCGCTGTATACCCTAAAGAAGAATTGTGGTGATCTGAATATAAAATGTCTTTCTTATGTAGGTCTACTGATGTTTCCTTCTCTTTTTGACCAATACACACTGGAAGAAGGCAAACTAAGCACAATTTTAAGGGGCAGCTCAATCATTATGAACAAGTAATTCAAATTGACTAACAAAAATGGAATACAAGAGTGCAAAAAAATATTACCTTATAGGCTACAGTATGAATTACTACTCTGAGTTTCGACCTGGCAGTCCATAAGCAAAAACAAATAACACATGGTCTTACCCAAGGATGATGAGAAGAGTAGCAGTGGCTATTAGTGCATTGAGATACATCCTGGGGAGATGAGGTAGCATGTCCACACTATTTGATATATAAACAGTACAGTAGGTAGATTATAAGAGCTATAAATGCAGTGTATTTCTCCTGCAAGCAGTAAGTCAAATGCTCTGTGATAAAATCTGCTCTGGTTAATAGCCCCTGTCTTAAAAAAGAGAAAGCACTGGAAATAATTCTGACTCTGTTTCCTGACTGGGGAATAGTCCTGTTCCTTAAGCAGGACAGAGATACTCATTTTAGTGTTGCAGCAAGTCCCTTCTCAGGTCATGAATAAAGGAGGTGCCAAAAATGTATGCAATGAAAGGATACCTCAGATTCCTTTAGACATGCATTTAAAGGTGAAACTGACAAAAGCATTCAACTGGCAACACACAAATCTCCCAACATGATAAACCAGTGACCAAACTGACCAAAAAAAACTGATTCTGAAATCAGATTAGATCACATAATCCAATTTTGGTTTTGATCCAGCTCAAAACTTCAATTTGTGTTGTTAAAAAATGTTAGTAGGTTAAACGTTACATTTGGTCCAAAAAAGAGAAGATTATCCTAATTCCAGCAGAAGGGTGGATTCAGGTTGGATTTCAGGAACAAAATGTAATAAATCTTTAAAATTGGTCAAGTAGTACATTTGAATCATGTATCCTCCTGTATATTTATAAATATTGTATTCATATTTTATTAAAAGGTAGAGCATTTCATTGTAAATTAATACATTTGTCAAATTCAGCTAAATCTCCTCACAGTCCACTTACCTTCCAATTCTCTGTGTATGATGAAAGAATAACCTAGTGTTTGGTCTGTATACGGGAACATAAAAAGTGAAGCAGACTGCATTTCCAATGTTCTGAGAAAGCACAACAGAATGACAACACTGCAGTGATAAAGTTGAACAAGTAGACATTAAGCCCAAACAGCTGTCAATGTCAAACTACCTGTACTTAAATATATATATTTTATTTGAACAATTTCCTCACTATACTTATTTTCTTATTTATTTGTTGTGGGTCAGATGAATGTTCTGACCCCACACTGGCAATTCCACCTGATGTTCTTCACATAGCACTACAGTAGCCTCAGACTGCATTGTGATACTGTATGTAATTCCATAGAGCACTGGTAATCCAGATTTAGTAAAAAATCAGAATCTGGATCAGGGTGATCCAATCCAATGTTGCTTTGAAAACCCTGTATAAAATGTATTCCCTGATTAAGCAAAATTTTGGATTCACAAATCTGGATAATTTTGATCCAGATTATATATATATTTTTTACAACCGGCCCCGCATGTGATTACTTTAAACTTTGAACATGATCATGCTTTTTTCACAAATGTCCCCACCCACCCCTAACATGTTTCCACTAGAGTATTGCTCTCAACTGAGCTCCACAAATGTACAAGCCATTCGTTGTCATATTTTGTGCTTCATGATGCATTTTCTCAATCAGTAGGCTAAGTAAAGGACATATGATGTTATACAGTGGTAAATACAACTGTCTCAACATTTTGGTCATCAGATTTTACATGAGTATATATTATCACAAAACACTTACATTTACAGTAAGGTAAAACATTGTGTGTTGTGTTTCCAATACAGCTCAGGGTGAATGGAATTTACAAATCACAATACATTTTTAATTGTAATTTTGAATTGTTTAGCATTTTCTATAATGTCCAGAGAGCTAGATAAAATTATATGAACAGTTGTATCATATGGTTGTCATGCTAATTGCTGTGCCAATCATTTTAAAATTAATGAGGTCTATGCCCATTAGCATGAAATGACTGGAAACCATCAAAAAACTCCCAATGGAGTAGAATGGCTCCAGTTTAAGAAGCAATATGTGGTGTTTGGTATGTAGAGGTCGACGTAAACCATAATTAGTAGCTGTTTAAATAGAATTTTCAAACATGGCTAACCATTTAGTGGAAATTCTGGTTTAGCCTGCTAGTTAGCTAGTACAAGTGCAACAACTTGGGTCCCCATTTTGAATAATGTTCCTATGACAAGGCACTGACAGGATGGCTTTGCTTCCTGAATGGTGTGTTGATTATGAGTTTCACTAGGCTACTACTAAGGAATTTAAAAAAAACAACAAGGGTTCACCTTGTGTTTCTTGTCTTTCCATGCAACGGAAATGCATTCGGTCATCTTGTTGGTGTCTCTCTGATATTAATCAGCAATTTTACAATTTAGTGTACACTCTTGTTAAACTTGCCTGTATTCTATTTTGACTTATTAAAACTTGTTGGACGGTTAATTATAAATATCCGTTTATCTTTTTGTTTTGACAATACCCCGTAGAGATGTTTTAATTGCTGTTGCGGGTTTATTGATTTTTAAATGCGCTGAAAAATAGCCCATTTTGTACACAATTGAGGCGATACAATGCCCAGTACCGTAGTGCGTAATTGTGTTTCTGTATACTATTTCTCCAGCCGTGGTCACGTGGTGTCATAAATTATAGTATTATGAGAGGTATCTACTGAAATCGGATTAAGTAGGACATCACTGAAGGCCTAGGTGTGAAATGCACGGCCAGCCACTGCCATGTATAATCCAAGTTGTGTCACAATGGTTAGTTCAGAGTATCTTTCAGATAGTAAAAATGTACTACAGAAGCTGCAGTAGGCAGTCTCAGACTCAAACACAAAGTGCCGTTTATCGTGACATCCCCACGCTCAATTTAACTCCACCCAGAAAATCGTCGACAGACAGAAAGTTAAATATAGGGAATATTTTGCGATTCAAATGGAAGTTAATTTTCATAGTTTGTGTGTGTTTATATTAAGCCTCCACATCCTTTAATGACATGTTAAGACTAAAATGACTGGTTTACGGCCCATGAGCCAGGCCGTAACAATTTATTTGTGCATTCATACATTTATTTATTATATTATTTTTATATACATTATTTTATTTATGTATTTCTACATTTCTACATGTCCGTGGCCATAAATGTTAAGAAGGTAGGCGTTCCTACCTCAGGCCACAGCTGGATTGGTTACAGGGGTGTGTTTGGAGCTACTACTACCGCCCCTAGCCTAGATACTTCCTTAAATCAAAGAAGAATATTGTTTCCCTACCTATGTCCCGTACTCACACTCCAAACTAATTAAAATGGCTATTGCCAGAGGGAAGGCCTCAACATATTTGCTGTGTCGGGTGCATAGAACCTGCAGAACGGCTAGAAAGATTAGATCGGGAGCGATCGGGACAGAGCAATGATGGCAAACCACAGTTAGTTTGTTGGGTGAGTACGGGACATAGGTAGAAGACCTATCCCGTGCTCACACCTAACTACTAAACTAATTGAAATGTTGGCTATTGCCAGAGGGAAGGCCTCAACATATAGCTCTCATGCCTAGTGTAGCCGGTTCCATTGATTATTGTGGAAGTGTATTGTTGCAGCATACGCTCTGCCATGCATTGATGTAGCCTGGCCCTAATGTGTCATCACAGGCAATAAAATAAATATGGTATAGGCCTGATTAATTTAGTCACTCATCTTTTTGAAGAGTCTCGTATGATTTAATTTACATAGTATAACTTATTTCCTCATGCATGCTCCACATGGACAAAAGATCACCGTATGCATTGGGAATCGTAAGAGATCACTACTCCAAAAACGGCTATGTGAGTATGGCCTTAGTAAAGTCAAAGTTGAGTATGTCATCTTGGAAAATTATTTAGCTAAATTTTGAAAGTTGCAAATGATAATTAGTCCTGCCCAGAGCCATGGGAATAACAGAGTTGCGCCATCTCCGTTTATGTTTTTTTCACAGCAATGGAGCTTCAAAATAGTTATTTGCTATCTGTATGTAAAGAGAATTGCAAGAAATATAACAATGTGCCTCTGACTTGTTTGTTCCTGCTGCCATTGGCTTTTTAAATAGCAGATGATATTTTATTGCATAATGTTGTCATTTATTGTTGTCTGTTAATGTTTGTTATTTCCTTATTGTTATGTGACTACTGCTGGCTGTAACACAAATTGCCCCTCGGGGATAATAAAGATACCCTTGAAGTAAATTTCATACTCAACCATAAATGTAATGTACAGTAGCTTTAAAAAAAATCTGTCTCTTACAAATGTAAAAGAGTACACTTTATTCAAATGTATTCTTCCACATTTGTTGTTGTCTTTAGGAACACTTTTTCGATGCAGACAGCAATGAGGGCTACATTGCCTGGAAGATTCAAAACATACAGCGAGAACTCAGTGGCGGTAGGAGAAGGAGCTTTCATACCTTAGGTTGTAGCGGACCAGAATTTGAGAGAGAAGTGACTGAAGAGCAGCAGTTGGAGGGAGACCAGTGTTGGGAGGCCATATCTCTACTCAAACTCAGTACAGACAAAAGATGGTCCATGATTTTGATAAATGCAGCATGATGCTTACAGTTTTGCCAAGGTTTCGTGACACAAAAGGCCTGGTAAGCAGCATTAAGAAATTGTAAATACTGTCCGCCATTTACAACCACCGCTATATAATATACCACACTTTCTTCCTCCCCTTTAGGTGCTGCAAGTCTTTGACCTGTTGTTTGGAACGGAGACTTCATCAAAACTTCTTGAGAATGGGGGAACATTCTTTAAGACAAAGGTGATACAGCAAGCTAAAACCCTCAGCAAGACGCCAATGCTGGACTACCTCATCCAGTCTGCAGAGGAAAACCCAGATGAAGAGGTCTATTTAGGTCAGATTATATTTTATGTCTAGCTAGTACATTTTTCAAACGCTGACTGATATAATTAATTTACATTAATTGTTGTGTTTTGTACTTTATAATTACAAACTTGCATTTTATTTTTTATTTTTTAATTATTGCATTTCATTCTGAAAGCTGGTGCCTCCAGGAGGAAAGAAGGGAGCTTTGAAGATCGGTGTTCAGGAATCTATGGGCCGTGTCGTTATGTTTCACCAGGTCAGTGTGCCATAATTGTTAGTGTGAAGTACAGTGTAGTTATATTTTGCTTTATCTTCCAGTCGTGCTGCAGCCTTCAGGAGCATTGTGGTCCTGACCAGCACATAGGAAGCCCTACATCCTGGCAGTTGGGACAGCAACAACAGTATGCATGACTACTACGTTGTATTTGATGGTGAGCTTCTTCCCTGCAAGGCCAAGTCTTCCCTGTCAGCCTTTGATTCACTTTTCAAAGCACATTATGTGTTTGGTATCTCCCATGACACTCCCTTAAATGGTTTTTTTTTTTTTGACAGATTTCCAGTATGTTTCTGTACATGTTGTCGCGTTGAGAACCTTGTCCATGTGGTCGCCATGCATTTTCTTTCTTTTTTTTTTAGGTTTTTAATCACCCTGAGATGGCACCACCACTGTTTATTTATATTTTGTTTGCTTTGCACAACAGGTCATACTTTTTTATTTTAAGAAAACTGGTGAAATGCTCATTTGGATTTGCGTCTGCTTTTAAATTCCATTTTTAATGGCAAACAACATGCAGTACAATCTGGAAGATCAATTCTTTACAGAGCATGCAATATAATTTAATGTACCTGTACAAGTTAATTTGTACACAATGTAATTTACTTGGTAATTTATCAGGATTGTGACAAATATTAAATGTATTTTGCACAGTTCAATTGCAGAACATATTTTCTACTTTTTAGAATGTACATTTGGCAACTTGAATATTAACCTTAAGGTCAATGCACTGCAATGCATCTAATGTGGGGAGAAAGAAAAAAAAAATCTCTCTCTCACACTCACTCACACATATGCACGTGTGGAACGGTGCATTAACAGCCTACAGAGAGTAGGCATTTAAGGTCAGTTCTAAAAACAGAGAACACTAAAGGGACTTTTCTGACTGTGGAAAAACACCAAATGAGATACCAACATACACACAAGAACAGGACATCAAAGGTATGGTATCTGATGATCCAAGACTGTATGGTACAGGAAAGTTTCATGTGCGATTATGAGATCCAGATTGATGTGAGACAAATCATGGTGAGCTAAACAAACGTCTAAAGCAAACCAAGATGATAAAACTAATGGAAGTCATGAATCAACATTATCTTAAAATAAAACAATGTAGACTGACTTACCCTATTATAAGGATATTTCTGTTCCTGTAGTCTAGCCTACATATTTGTCATTCACGAGAATTGTCAAGATCATGCATTGAGACTGGTGGAATTATAAGATACTGTAGCTCTTAAAATCATTTTTAAGTTCTGTCGGCTTCTCTCTGATATTTCAGAACTATTATTTGAGAAATGTGCTATTCCTTTGGAATACATCAAACGCCATTAGCCTTCATGACAGGTGCAAATAACTTACTTTACCGGCATGCCTATTGCAACAACCAAGGAGGGTGGGGCATTGAATAGTGGACTTGCCAATGCTGGTAGCCTTATGATGGTCATCAAAGTAGG
>JAODOY010084131.1:0-14592 GCA_025399855.1 Forbesichthys papilliferus
CCCAGGGGGCATCCTTACTAGATGCCCGTACCACCTCAACTGGCTCCTTTCGACGCAAAGGAGCAGCGGCTCTACTCTGAGTTTCTCACGGATCGCTGAGCTTCTCACCCCATCACTAAGGGAGATGCCAGCCACCCTTCTGAGAAAACCCACTTCAGCCGCTTGTACCTGTGATCAAATAGATTGTGTTCATCTTTAAAATTGATTGTCCCATGAGACAGTGACTGCAGATTGTTTACTTATACTTCAACTATTTCTTTCATTGCATCATTGCATATAAGAAATTGTTGACTTTATTCAGTGCATATGCTGTTTTCGGAGATTCCCTCAAGGATGTTATGGTCTCAGCACATTAATTCTCTCAATAGTGACCATATACTATATTTAAAAATGTTCTTTCACATGCCACCTTTTCTTCCAAAATACACTAACCATTGTTGCTGTTGGATTTTGAAGAAGGATTGTCATCGCAATTGGAAAGTCATTGTGCCTAGTGAGGCTTTCTCTCTGAGAAAAAAAGTCTGTTTCAATATTTCTGTTCACTAATTTCAGCCTCTCTTTCTTTCTTTTTCTTTTCCACACAAGGACCATTCCTCACAGGTAATATCCTGTTTTCTGTGGGTCTGTCGGGGTGGAGAGGTTGTCAGGATGTGATATGGGCCTGTCAGTTGTGACCACTCCATTTCCATTGGGTATCAGACAGCTCCGGATGTAGCTGTTGGTAGTGCCCACAATGCAGCCATTTTCCATCTGGGGAAAAATAAAAAATACAATATTAATATAACAGCAAACAACTATTTTCTATGTAAAGATATAGTGGAGAAATTGCACCCTGAGCAGAGAATGCCATCACACTCCCTCTGTGTTGTGATCCAAGCACCTGTTCATAGTTCTTATAGCCGGGCCGGCCGCACGTGCATGTTAGTGCATGTGTGTGTGTGTGTGTGTGTGTGTATGTGTGTGTGTGTGTGGCCCAGGGAGCATCTGTTTTGTGCGTTTAGTTTGACATCTAGTGGCACAAAGTCATATAGACGCACTTTACATGACACCATGCTTGTTCATACAGTAGGTGATTACTAATATAAAAATACTGTGGCCGTTTTCCCATCCACCCAAATCACATCACACATCACTATTTATTCCTTTAGTCCTCAACAAGGGGATCACAAGATGCCATGAGAGAGATATTTTTGTTAATCGTTGCATTGCATGAAACATGAGGTTATTATTTATAACAGCATGTCTTCAAATATGTGCTGTACATCCAAATTGCACACGTGCCCAGCAATAACAAGTGGTGAAATACAGTTTCGAGAAAAGCCGAAGAGACGCACAGAGAAAAGAGGTGTGGATAAACAAGAGAAAGGAGAGAGAGACACAGTACGCAACGCGACCAAAATTATGTATAAAGGCGCGAGAGCTTCAGGAGAGTGATCTTATGTGCTGTGACAGTGACGATGTCACTCGAATCCTAATTCTCCTGATCACGTCTAATGAGATTAGCTGGTCCTTCATTTGCATACACACACACAGACGTGAACCCCTAGAGGAGAGGTGAAGAGCTTCAGTGCCACATCCAAAACCAAGATTGCATCGCATTTTCCACTGTTGGAAAGCACCTTTTCTCATTTGGTTAAATTGGAGTTTTGTGCATATACAGGAAATGTACACTGTAATTTAATGCAATCATTTTGCAGCATATTCAGTAATGGTCATAGCAGACCACGTCCTTCGAACTGGGAAAGATACGACTACCGGAGTGTAGCCAGGCTAGTTCCGCGCCCATCCCCCTTCATTCACAGCTCTGGGTAACAACAGCAGCAGTCATAATGTAGGTCAGCAGAACTCATGCTTGACTGACTGGCCTGCCAGTGTATTTCTTTCAGTCACAGTCGCTGACCCTGAATGATAACACAGCAGAGGCTGGATAAGGAGATATAAATTGATGCCTGCTGGGGTCAGCTATTGTTGGGGGCCAGAGTCCCATTTGGGGCCCGCCTTGACCTTGTTCCATTCATCACTGTAGCCTTTTAATCTGCAAGCGCTCCTCTCTTTTTCTCACTGTACATATCTTTCACTCATAGCCCCCAATTCACTCTTATTTCTGACATCATAGCTCCAGTTAACTAGCAGTGCCACTTATACATAACATGTTTCAGGATTTAGAAGCCATAGCCTGCATTGTAGTTCTTTGGGTCTTGGGACCAACTTGGGAAAACAATAATTGCCTGCCCTCTTAGCACTTAGCCTCCGACTAAATACAATTCGTCCAATGTTCAGCCACAGCATCCACAACGTTTTATGCATGAGGTGGCTGCTAAAATGAGCAGATATATACCGATTCCATGCTAACGCCTTACTTTTGTTTTCTGAAACAAAGCATGCATCTCTTAACTGCATAGTTAAAACTCCTTACCAAGCTGGATGTTCTTATAAAATATATTGTAACGGTCTTATGTTGGACTGTATCTCTCTCAGTTTGCTCTTGTGGTTGAAACCAGTATTATAATAGTTCTCTTAACTTAAGTTTGAAACTCTGACGCCAGGCCACCTTTACACTTGGGTGGCTGGCATTGATCTCCTCCCTTCCCCTTCCAGCTCACGTAATCTCACACCCTTCACTACCCCCTTCCTCTAGAGTGTCTCAGTACGTCTGAGACCTTGGGAAACAGGCAAAGGTGTTTGGGTAGACACGCATAAAACAATAAGACATCTCACCTTGGCGTGGTTGGCATCTGTGGTGCAGAACGTGGCATAGGCATCCAGAGAAGGCAGCGCTAGTATCTGCTCCAGGTCCAAGGGAGAGCTTGGTGCAGGCCCTTGGGGCAAACAAGATGGTGGAATCTGAGTGGGCGGCACCGTCTGCTCTTGCTGCGAGACAGACCCCGCTGGCTGGTAATAGCACACGTTTGGCATAATCTTATTGGCATCGGCGAAGGCGTTTGGGGTTGGCGCGGCCACCATATTGTAATCCGTGTGGCTGACGTGAGCGGCGTGCAAGTGGTCGTTTTGGGGGAAGGCATCCTCTGTGGTCAGCTGGAGATGCTGGTCGTAGTCCGGCCAATGGAGCTGGACAGGCTCTCCGTTGAGCTCGCCCTCGATGGCTGATGGGAAACGGGCGTGGAGGTGTTGTGTGAGAGGGTCTCGCTGTGGGGGTTTCATCTCCCCGCGCAACTGAGAGACGGTTGCTACCATTTGTGGGGGCTTGGGGTTGTGGTGCGGGTGGACGCCGCCCTCTATTGTGGCGCCATCGGCATCTAGCCAGACGCCGGCCAGGGCGCCTGGCTCTGAACGGGGAGGGAAGCGGTTGTCGGGGTGTGGCCAGAACTGCGCGTTAGCTAGCCGAGCGCTGGCGCTACTGTGCTGCTGCATCTGCTGGGATAGCTGGAGTATGGGATGGTGCTCGCCCTGCCTGGGGATGGAGGGGGCGAGGGGACGGGGGGCGAAGGGCGGGGTGGGAGTGGGCGGGGCCGTGGGTTGATGGGTGGCGGGAGGTTGCATGCCGGGATCCTCTGCGACGGGTTCTTCCGCTCGGCCCGCGACCTCCAGCGAGTCCTGGATGTAGGAGAGGATCTCGCCATTGGTGAGGAGGTCGGTGAGCGTGGGCACGTGGCCGGGCTCCAGCTCCACCTTCATCATCCTCGCGTCCAGCAAGAGGAGCTCCAGGTCCTCCGCGTCCATGCCCAGGCCCTCCAGGGCCGTGAAGAGCTCGCTGTTGGAGCAAGGCTCCTCTGCGTCCAGGCACAGGGAGTCCAGCGTGGCCACCAGGGGGTCGTAGAGTGGCGGTTCGCTCCCGGAGCTTTCCCCCTGGTGGCCGCCAAAGAGGCTGCCGTGGAACGAGCTGGTGGGGTCGGACGCCGGCTGACACACGTACACCGCCTTGTCCTGGCTCATCAGCGCCCCCAGTAGGGACGTGGGCTGGATGTGGTCCCCGCCGCGGCCCTTCTTGGCCTTGCCGCCCGCGGCCTTGGCCGGGGTGGAGGCGCCATCGGGGAAGCCGTGCATGGGGTAGCTGCTGTGGTACAGGAGTGCCTCGCCCGTGGTGAAGGTGAACGGGAGGTGCATGGATCGCTTCTGGAGGTGCTCCCCTCCCTCCTCCTCTCTAATGCACAGTGTACATTTCGCTTGCATTGTTAGTTTTTAGTTATTAGTTATTAAAAGTAATTGTTATACATTAAAAGGTATTGTGAGTCACTCTCGAGAAAGCCTGCTTAACAGGACACACATTGTGAGGGCTTGGGTACTGTTGTCCTGTGCGGTCTGCACCACTTTGATCATGTTCCTAATTATGGAGCCAAGGCTGTGTATAAACACCAGATCATGTTTTCAGCACCGAGAACAGTACGGTAGCAGACCGTGAAGAGATATTTGGTGAATTTGACTAAATGTGTATTAGATTTCAACCGCTTACTATACCTTTTAAAATATTTGGTTGATTACAAGATAAAGTAATTATATTAATATTATTTATTATTATTATATAATATTATTCGTCATATATGGCATGAAAATAGTATAATAGTAATAATAATAGTAATAATAATAATAAAAAAGATTTCTAGTGCAACAAAATACTGGAAAAAACAAATAACAGTATTTTGTTACTCTGCTACGAGAGCAGGCACTTACACCAGGGGCCTCTGGGTGGCGATAATGTAGTCCGGCCTGCCGTTCTTGTACACGAGGCGGGCGTTGGCCTGGACCCACTTCCATTGGTTTTCTTTAGTGAGCAGCCTGAAAACAGTGAGGCCGCTCTCGCCTGTCTTCATCACTGCATTGTCAACAAAAGGAGAAATTGTGTTTAATAAACCAGTCTCTTTTAGTCATCTATGAACGGTGGTCCAGTTTCTAGGTATCCAGACTCAAAGCCACGTGATTTCATGCTCTATCTCCTCCGTTTATAATCTCTTCCATAAACTGAGATTAATCACAAATGTCACTAATGTCAACTCGGGCGTCCATGATGCTTGAACCTTTGCCTGCAGAAGCCCCGCCCACATTCTCTTGTGGGAACGTGACCCTTTATTTCCATTGGACAGTGAGAGACTGGAAAAAGGCCATTCTCATAGACACAATGTAGCGACAGGATAAGAGTTAATTGGCTGGCCACTTCTCCAATCATGAATCAAGTAACATGAATGGATTTACGTTATGTCATGACGGCATTTAAATGCACTGATAATAACATATTTTATTTACCATAAGGGATTTTTGAATATGCGGTGTGTATATCACCGCGCTTGTGTGTGTGTGTGTATGGTATGCATGTGCTGATTAAAGTATGCGTGACCTCCTGTGTATGTGAGTATATGGTACATTGAGCGCACCATGTTTACTGTGCAGCTAAAGGGGTCATGGAATCCACACCATACTCCAAGTAGGCCATTCATCATTGGCTCAATGGTTCTTCTATGTCTATCAGCAAAGCACACAGTGCCAGCAGCACTGTGCAAGTGTGTTTGATTGTGTTGTCTGCTATGACATGATGAGAAAGGAATAGACAATAATGCATGGATGGTCAAGGTTGGAGCAGAGGCTGTGTAACTAAAAGGATGCTGGCTAGGCAGAATACTCTGAACAGCAATATATACTAGTGTCTGAGCAACGCAGAGCATTCAATACATGTACAGTATTTAATACCTTCCACGTTCCAAGTGAATATGGTCATATTTGACATGATAGTTGTCATTAACCAATCACAGTTTGATATGGGATGGAGGTGGGACATTCTGTAAGAAGTTCAACATCATTCAACTAATAGAGAATGCCTGTGTGCTTGTGACCTGCCTGACTACTAGCTTTACCACCAGGTCCGCCAAACAAGTTGAGCTGAGTACCGGTATCAGAGGGAGTGAGCTAGCTAAAGGCCTGCATGCTACGATCTTTACAGTAAGTGAGGATGAAAACGTTTGGCCACTGAAATGTGATCTACTGTAGTACGGTACCATGGAATACAAAGAGAAAAAAGTTAGACAAAAGAAAATAAATATGAAACTATTGATATTCACATGATTCCAGGGGAGCTATCTTTAAGTCAAGATGAACGCCAGCACTAATAACGAGGCGACAACCATCATCATGTTGTCAGCACTGCATTTTTGGGGAGGAATTTGTGCATCAGGAGGTATTTTTGAGCACCATGATGACGTCGACACTGACACCATACTGTACATTGACGATGTATTTCGTCTTCTCAACATCCATGGCATTCCCATTGCAACACTAAACAAATGGTTTGAGAAGTGGCAGACTGGCGATGGATTAAATATGTGCCTGAAACGCATTGCAGAGCTTTTTAACTGGGCAGGTTTCTTGTCATCTACGAGGATACAGCCCATAACTGAGAGCGGCAGTGCACCAGGAGTTG
Organism: Forbesichthys papilliferus; assembly: GCA_025399855.1. Taxonomy (NCBI): domain Eukaryota; kingdom Metazoa; phylum Chordata; class Actinopteri; order Percopsiformes; family Amblyopsidae; genus Forbesichthys; species Forbesichthys papilliferus. The sequence continues at coordinate 6,368 of JAODOY010084131.1, forward strand.
GAGAGCACAGATGCATGGATGGGCACTTCCATAGCGGCACTGCCGAAAAGCCAGGTGAGGTAGACGTTAAGGACAAGGAGCGATGTTTTTGTCATTAATATTTATTTTTATTTTTATGTTTGTCAAGTTTGTTGCATGTCGCATTTAGAGGTAACATGCAAGGATGGTTTGCGTGTTTGTGGATACCTAAAAATGACGTAATAATAGTTTTGATAAACTACAGTGATACTACAAGTCAGGTCAATATGTAGACCAGACTGTACTGCGTTATGCATTTTGCATGCGTGATGTAACGGTAGCTTTACTATAGTAGCTATCACTATAGTGGCCCAGATCACAGAGAGACGCGTCGCTAAAGTCACAGCCACTTCAAATGCGCTATGACAAACTCCTGAGCACACAGAGATGGGCTGCTTGCAATAATAGTCAACCTTTGAGTTGCTGTGGTGACACTGAAAGCTCAGTGTCGAGGGTCACGGTCTGCTACTGGCGTCAAGGGAAAACAAATGTTATGTCCCACCTTTACTGTTGTGCTTTTGAGCAAGGCATCTTAAAAACTGTTCCGGTTCATATGCTAATGGTCTGAGTTTGCTAATGTATATCCCAACATAACAAATGAACAGTATACATTTATTTATACAATATATCTACAGTATACAATGGCTTTAACAATGTTTGAAGCTAGGGGGTCTTACTACGGACGTGGTTCTCAGCACAGTATAGCATGTCGGCAGCATGGATGAACTGGTATCCAGACCCACGGACTCTCAGCTCTGCCTCAGTGTAGCCTAGGACAATCTTACCCCTGCATCGCCAGAGATAGAAAAATAACACATTAACAAAGAAGAAGCAATTACATGAGAAGAAAAAACAAAAACCTGAAATAGTAACGTAAGCACTACATAATGCTTTCTATTCCTACAAACAGTACGAGCATAAAAAGCAAGGAAACATAACATTCTTTATTGCAAAATACTGTACATGAAAAGTAAACCTTTACCTGTATAGTCTTGTCTGTTTAATAACTCAACTTTATATATTTATTTCCCTATAGGCTACATACACGCATAACAACATGGCGTAAAGCCCTACATTAACTACAGCATTTAAATGTTTTTATTATGTTATTTGTCAACCAAGTGGTGTGAGCTGACTGAGCGGACAAGATGGCCACCTAGCGTACTTTGCGTCACAAGCCATGGGGGTGAAGTCCAGCTTGTGTTTTGTGCGGAAGATCATGTTCCTCGTCCGTATCTCCAGGATGGCCGGAGGCTGCAAGGGCGTGGCGACCGCGAACAGCCCCAGCTGAGGTGGGGTGCCCCCCTCCTTTTCTGCCCGGCTCTGGCTTTGCCCGTGGAGGAACTTGAGCCTGCCCTGGACATTCAGCGCCTGGGTTCGGGAAAACATTTTTCCATTAGGTTTTAATATTATGGGCCCTTTTTCACAGTGTAGCGTAAACACAGCTGCAGCTGCAACCGTTTTTTATGAGTATGTTTGCTTTTGTTCGGCTAATTAGTAGGCATGATAATTATATTGAGTAGGATTGGCAGTGCCTCACTGATTAGACCACTTAAATCAAACCGTGTGTGTTATTCAATTACTCTGCTGTTCTGTAAAAAATAATTGAACATTATTATTCAATATTAAACTTTGTTTAATAATAACAAAAAGTACTCAAATGCTTAGCAGTTGCATGGATATATAGGTCTTGCAGTGACGTCAATAAAAAAGGTGGTAGTAGCTGTTTCCTGCTTGCTTTCTAAAATACACTTTCTACCCTTTGGTGTTTCTCCTCATTTCAACCCTCCATCCTCCATCACAGCCCAGACACTGCCTAATGGACTCCAGTGGGTTTAAAACATGTGGCCCCACTCACAGGAGTAAAACCATGAATAGCAGGAGGGATTACTTCCTAGGAGAAGAGGCACAATTAGGGACCAATGTTTGAGACATTTCGGCAGACATTAAAGGATTTTGAGGTCGACGCGTATGAAATATCAGAAACAGGCGGGAAAACTAATCTAACCTTTGAGGTTTGGTTGTGGTCAGCGACGCTGTACGTCAACTGTCCGGGGTTCAAGTGCCTTTGCGGCCAGCATAATGCCAAAGTGCCCCCGAGCAGGACACTAAGTGATACTGTGTGTGCTTTTTGACATTGTTGTCATTGAACTTATTTGTTGTTACATTACATTACATTTTAAACAAAACATGATAGCCTATAGCAAATACAGCTAACAACGCTACCAAACAACACATACAATATGTACTCGAAATAAAGAACCATCACCGTCACCCTTAAATGGTTGTCATGTAAATATAATCTGACACAGAAATGGGTGGCAGGCTGACTGAGAAAGTTCTACCCTTGCCAACAGAGCTCCCCTGCTGGTGATGTGTGGGCTTGACATGACTTTCCCCAGTGAAGTCAATGTGCTGTTCAGAACAAACATTTCCTGGAACTTGCTTTTTGAGTGTGTGTAAGGAACACGCACACGCGCACGCACGCACCAGAAAGCCGGAGGAGTTGTCCAGCAGGCAGCGGAAGCGGCAGACGAAGCTCCTCTCGAGGAAGGAGGAGTTTTCTGGAGGGAGGTGCTGGGGGTCAAGGGTCACCAGGGAGGAGGTGCCCACCTGCTCTCCGTCTGAGAACACATAACGCTACAGGGGTCAATATAAGCCACTTTGTGTGTAGATTACAGGCGTGCGTGTGAGTGCATATGTGTTAGCTGTGTGTGTGTGTGTGTGTGTGTGTGTGTAGATCCCATCTCAGGGTGCTCCTGGTAAAAGGTCATGCTACACCCAAAGCCCTTTTAGAGCTGTACTGTTCTCTACTTTGAACTCTATTGTAGCCTGGTTCTGCCCAGTGACTGCCCTATTGCACTCAGATAAAAACATGTTCGCTAAGATTATAGTCAGCAAATCCTGTTTGCATTAAAATGAAGCTGCACCCTAAAATGCGGGTTTTGAGCTGTAAACAAAGTAATATGATTGATCTGTGATGAAGGTTGCTGTGTGATGATGTTTAGCGTTTAAATAGTTTTAAAGCTTCAGCAGATGAAGTGATACAAACAGTTGTTTTGTCAGGCTGTCCAATAGTCTCAACATTAGCGAGAGCGACCCATTAGGAGGTGAACACTCCCCAATAAAGCGTTATTACCAAGTGCATTGCTGTTCCTGTTAGTCCATGCTAGGCCTCCTGTACAGTACATATCACTCAGTTCTCAGATATTATGACCCACAACCCACAGAATCACAATTTACCTGTGCATCCACCTATACAGGGCCATCATGGCCTAGCACCCCTTCACCTCTCCAACCCTATTCACTTACACACTCCAAACGTTCAGTGTCGCAGATGCTCTAATAATTTCAATAAACACACCCAATGCTGACTTGTTCGGGCTAGCTGGTTCAGGCTAGCTAGCCTATTTGAAATATAGCTTTGGTCTTATTTACATGTTTTCTTCTGTGATGACTGTTTCTGCTTGCATTCTGTTACACGCCTTGGGGTTCTTGACAGGATCTTGGAAATGTCAGGTATTATTGTTACTACACACCTGTGGGTGTCGGCCTGCTGGGGTCCAAGCCAGCGGGGGGGTTGAGAGCCCAGTGCAGGTTTCTTCTGAACTCAAGCTGGTCTTCAGTGTGGATCAGCTCAAAGACGCTCTGGTTCAACACATCTGTCTGCACGGAGACACGCACATACAGATACAGGACAGCGCTTTAGCTATTGGCTACGCATGGTTAGCTCCTTAATAATGAGGCAATAAGGAGTTATAGCAAATTACTGTAACCTCAACATGCACCGATGTGCTGTAGTTACAGTCATTAAACCAGTCTGGAGTGTGTTCCACTACGGTACTTTGTATTTCTGCTTCAAATAAAGAATTCATAATTGGTTTGTACACTTGTTTTTGTTCTGGCAGTAAATATATGTTAATCGTGTGTTAAACACTAACATCAGTTAACATTTATACCCAGAATCTACTTGGGTGCGTTTGATTCCGTTTGCCTTGAAATTGCGCCAAAAGGAATCAAGTGTCGCTGAACATTTAGCTCAAATACCTGAAAGTGGGCCAGATAACCGCTTTGGCCAATTATCTGTCAGGCAGACACAGCATGACTTGGCAAAATGCCCTCCTAAAACTTCCACAGTCCACACACACACACACACACACACGCACCACCTTGTAATGCATTTTTGACATGCATTACGTTTTAATTCCTTTGTCAATGTTTAAGATTTAAGTTGTACTGTACCATACATTATAGTGTCATTTATTGATTGATTGAGCTATTGAGCTATGTTATTTTCTAAATATCAGATATTCATCCATCCATGATCTCTCTCTTCATCTGATACAGCAACACTTGTTTGGCCGTTTTTCAAAGGAAACTTAATGAGAAGCACCTTTTAATTCTGGTTGTGAAGATCCACATGTATGTGCTGACATAAATGCCTGCAGGCTTACAATCGCCTAATAGTATCTGTGCGTCTCATTTCATTATACCTACAGCACGGACATCAAGACCTTCACGATGTTGCTTCCTGATGTGTAATTGAGCTGCTCTTGCCATGATATGGAGAACTAGAAAACAACTTGAAACAACAAGCCAGTGTATTCATTTTTTACACTTTAAAGATAACCATGTGGCAAAATCAAAGATGGCTTCCGATGCATTTTCTGTAATATATCTCTACCAGATGTCAAAATAAAAGTTTGACCTATATGTATTTGTATGATTGAATACAGTGAATTAATTTATATAGTACAATAAAACCAATGGCATCAATGTGCTATTTAGTGTAATGACTGTATTGTTGATTTGAATGGCAGTGAATCCGCTCCCTTCACAAACATAAAATGTTACCGGCCATCGCAGTTCAAGGCACAATAGAATGTTGATTGTCTGTATAATGGACCAATAAAGGTTATTTACTATGTTCCGCAAATTACTTTTTAACAATAAATTACAATAATTTCAGGGGGCTTCCTTATAAATCTAGTTGCGAGATTAAAGGGGTGGCTACTTTTAAAAATCCAATTGCAATGTTAGAATTATAGTCAAAAATGTGCAAGTGTCCAAATATTTAACTTATAGTGTATGTAGCCTACCATAACGTATACAGGTACCTTTTACAGAATAATTCAACAATATCACAAGAGGGAGTGATTATAGTGAATATCAGCATTGTGAGTGACATGCACTTATGGATTGCCTCTTGTCAAATGAAATTACTTGGTCAGAACTAACTGTTGTACTGTATAACAGATGCTATTAAGTTATTACTGACTGTTTGCTAACACACTGTGACCATGCATGACTATCTTCATTTTCACACTCTATAAAATGTGATGAAGCAAACGGCTTTGCTTGAAAACACAATTGGATTAAGTTTCCCATCACGTTTCGGTTATCTCACCAGTTTAAAGAATCCTGTCATTAAACACCTCCAACTCAGACCTCAAGCTCAAGGTTAGGATTACTAACTAATGAAACTAAACTCAAATCGGGTCTTGAATAGTGCTTCACTGACATGTAAGAGTATTCACATGACTGTGAGGTATACAGTATTAAAATTCCCTTTTTGCTTACGGCTGATACTAAAAGTAATCTCCAAACCAGTTTGGCAGGCCACTACCATCATGGCTAAGTGATGCCTTGAGTGGAATTCTTCCAGACGGATTCTTCAGCTACGGTATTTTCCTGTGACGGTACAGTTTCCATAGATGGGAGAGCCAGTACATTCCCAGTAACACCCCACACAGACATGAGATCGGCGTGGTTAACTCAAAACACCAGAGTGTTCCTGTATAGGGGTAATTTGCATCTAATTGTTCATCTCATATCCTGTGTTTGTGCCAAAGCACCAAAGATGCTGTGTCATGCCGGGGTATGTTTGTGTACCTGGTGGAACCCCAGGTAGTCCTGGATGGTGTGAGAGCAGAAGAAGACGATGCCCTCAGCCGTGACTGCCAGCACAAAGCCGTGCAACGCCTGCGCACGCACGCACACACACAGAATACACATTATATCATTCAACATTTCATCGGGGAAAGCGATGGCGGCGATTCAACTCACTGTTGTTACCGCTGATCTCTGATTTGTCAAGACACACTGGGCCAAAGGCCCTTGCCATAGCCATCAGGTTGTTTTAATTAAAGAGTACTTACACACACACACACACACACACACACACGCTCACACAACGACCAGCCGTCTTTCAATAATGGATGTGTTCACTGGTTTTATATATTTAATGTCTGTAATGGAACAGAGCAGCCAAGGTAAGATAGTTCATAATTACACAGATATGCACCATGCAACTATGTAAGTGTGTTAAATATTGTCACCGTTAAACTAAAAACCGTGGCATTTTTCTCCAATTAGAGGAGCTAACTTTTTCTACGACTCTTATTTGCATTGTCAAAGCACATAAATGGGAAAAGGCTAAACAATGTCTCACAAATTCAGAATGAATGCTAATTTCAGTGCTTTTTGCTAAGGATGTTATTATACCTGTAAAAGGAGTTCTCCCTCAGGAATTGCACTGCCCCCCAATCCCGTTGTCTTACTGTCACCATGGGGACCACTGTGGCGTGTTAAACAATTGTTGGACTTTGTCTTTAGGGCCACTGGAGAGGAAAAGCAAGGAGAACACAAGATATTTTAAAGAAAGACAAGAGAGAAATATGTCAATAAATGGATGCATGTGTGTTTGGAGTGTATGTGTGTGTGTGTGCGTGGGGGTGGTTGGTGATGTGTGTTTAGAGTGTGTGTGTGTGCGGGTGTGTGTATGTGTGTGCGTGGGGGTGGTTGGTGATGTGTGTGTGTGTGTGTGTGTGTGTGCGTGGGGGTGGTTGGTGATGTGTGTTTAAAGTGTGTGTGTGTGTGTGTGTGTGTGTGTGTGTGTGCGCATGGGGGTGGGGGTGGTTGGTGATGTGTGTAGGAAGAGATTATTTTAGAGTGCACACCGCTAGCAGACCGCAAGGAGATAATTCAGAACGTGCACTGGATTAGAATGGCATACCCAAACTTTAAGGCCTAAAGGTGAATTTATGTGAGGAGAGCCAAATACCCTGGTCTTCAAATAACAACAACCCCCCCCCCCCCACCCCCCACCCCCTCATTACATTTGAATGAAATGCCAGATGTTTAAGCACTACCTATCAACACATCTCCTTAAAATGTGATAAAAACATTCAACCTAGAATAATAATTCACAAATCCTACAAAACCTACAATTATGTAGTCACAGCAGCACACACGGCGTATTAGTAGAATATGTCCGAGCAGTCTACACAGAACCATCAGACAATATGCGCAGACAGTCAGCCTAGAGGTCAGAGAGAGAGAGAGAGAGAGAGAGAAAGAGAGACCCTAACCTGTCAAGACATATACACTCTAATAAGCAAAAGAGAACGATGGAGAGGTAGAGAACAAGATTGGAGGGACAGAAATGCATGTGGGATGGGCTGGGGGTGGAGGAGGTTCTCTCTTGAGATGTGCCTACTCTAGCTTGTCCTGTGGGTGTCTGTCTGTATGTCTGTACCACCGTGGGGAGTAATCTGGGTCAGTCTAATAAGCAAGTAAGTGTCCCTTGCCAATGCACCCTCTCTGGAGACGTTTCTGATTCAGTGCCTTGCTAAGGAGCATGACAGAGGAGAAACCCCTTTGCCTTTAGGCATTGTGGCCTTACAACGAGAAGGTCCCGGGTTCTTTCTGTGTGGAGTGTGCTTGTTTTCCCCGTGTCTGCGTGGGTTTCCTCCGGATTCCCCCACTTTCAAAGACATGTCAGGTTCACTCTCCAGCCAGTGCCATGTGACCAGTGACACTGGCATCAATCAGGAGTTGGTCCCCACTGCTCCCATTAGGAATGGGTTAAATGCAGAGGATGGATTTCACTACATGTATACATGTACAATGAAAGTAACTTTTTTACCCTCACACACTAAGAAGTTTCATATTTACATTCACTAATGTAGCGCCACTGCAGTTTGTTTTGTTGGTGTTCTTTCTCCAAACCTATTTGTTTGGGGCCAGTGCCACATTAACTGACACCACGTTGCTCTGTGGAAGTCCATTATGAAGACATGAAGGGGATTGGTTGTTATTCACTGGGCCAAGTGTCTGTAGTTGCACAACTCTAGTGCAGAATGTGTTTATGAAGTTGTGGGGATAAAATCTTTGTTGATATAAAACAACCAAGCTGATTATATATA
>JAODOY010084132.1:0-13303 GCA_025399855.1 Forbesichthys papilliferus
AGGCCTATGCCATTAAAGGAAGAGGTGTTTAAGGTTACAGCAACAATGTTGAGAAATGCTCCTGTTCATCTTATATGATACATTATATACTGGTAATGTAAAGTATCATATTTACAATTACAATGTTTTAACACAGGAAGGGTCTTACCTGCGAGCATACTTTGCCAGCTTCTCCTCCTCCCATGCAGTGTTTCCACCTCCGAAGTTCTTACTGGCTGTCTTCTCCAATCCCTGGAAGGAAAATACTATAAAGCCTAGGCTACCATAACATCTGGTTTTATATCACACAACACTAGCCCAGCAACATGCTGCGGTACCTTGATGAAACTGTCTGTGAGTTTTCGACAGGTCTGACATGGCGCTGTCTGCACTCTCACAGCGAGGAGCAGAAATGCAGGCAGGAAAACCCATGTCCGACGCATAGTTCCCTAATTATTTCACCTAGAGAGATTAAGTGCAGTGTGAGCTGTCACACAATACAATATTAACATAACATGTTATGGAGAGTGGTTCCCATTCCCAAAGATAATTTACAACAGCTATAACAATGGCTTGAAATAAAAAGTATGCGCTTGGAGCATCTAGTTATCAATAACGTAGCGTGCGCATGGTCAAGAATTGGGAAGTCTAGTCTGACGATGAGCTAGCTCAGCATCAGCACCATTAGCATAGAAGCTCAAAGCTAAGGCTAATAAGTAGATCATTGTCAGGTATTACTGCATGTTTTCGAGGTTTCTCTGACTTGTATTTTATATTGACTTCTATTCAAATAAGCAACTATTTCCATTTCCTGATATTCGTGAGCCATTCGTGTCATTAGCTATCATAAAGTACTGTAAGGCTAACCCATTCCTACCTTTAGTGAAACACAGGCACGTCGGTAGAGTGAAGATGGTTCCTCGTTTCCTCACAAATGTGCTCAGGAATCCACTTTTAGATTTCTAAAACGATCAACGCTTTAAACGAGCCATTATTATTTGGCAAGCGACATTACCGGCCAGCCGGTTGCTAAACGTATGTATGTGAATATAGTATGCCAGACTAGCAGAACGGAGAAACGAGGACTACGGGGTGGCACGTACTGTGGGTGGAACCACGAAGACAAGATCCAACCCCGCCCCGGTCTGCCAACTGCAGCGAGGGGGGAGGAGAACTAAAATATCATTGAAATCATTTCTAGTTAAAATAATATATAAATAAACATTTTAATAATTATCGCCCTACAGTAACTTAGGTCACACAATATTTGCCTTAATTTAATGATAATAGCATACATCATATAACATGTATTATTTTGAAAATGGTACCCTATAAATTGCATGTAGTCTGTATTGAATGAAAAATGTAATGGCAGTCTTTATTTAATCACAATATTACAATTTACCAACACACTCATGATAATGCTTTACTGTATAAAACAACATGCTGCAAATGTCAACAATGGCCAACAGTACAATGGAAGCCTGCTGTTTCAGTAGAGTGCAGCCAAAGTCAACAGGCTTTATATTACACTCTTTTAAATTCAGTGTGTTGTTATCCTAGACCCACTCCATTCCACTAACCCTGGGGGTGGTGTCAGGGCTGGAGGCAGGCGTGGTCTGACTAGGCTGCAGGGGCACTGATTCCCAAGGGTCTTCCACACCAACACAGTCCTGGGACAAGCCTGCCAGGCGTAATGCAGTGGACCCCGCAGACAACCCCGTCAGTCCTTGCGCCAGCGCTCGCGACGCCACCCTAAGCCTCCCGGCCCGCTTGCGTCTGGCCAACGCGTTGCCGTGCCGACCCAGCGCCAGCTCTGTGAGAAAGGCCAGGCTTTGGGACGGGAGGCTGTAGAGGTGAAGGCCGCGGAACAGCTCCGGCAGCGGACGGCTGGATCCTGGGGGCTGCGGCGGCAGGGCCTCAAACTGCACCAGGACAAAGCGCTCACCAGCGCGGCCCTGCAGGTAATCCGCCAGAATGCAGCTCAGAGAGGCACCGAACGCGTCCGAATGCGTGGGGGAGGACTGAGCACCTTTCTCTCCCTCCGCCTCCTCCACCTCTCTGTTCCTCCTCCTGCACGTGTCTCTCTCCCAGCCCTGGGAGCCCCACTCGTCCGCCCGCGCCCAGGACGTCTCGGTCAACACCAACACCACCTTGCCCCCTTCCCGCTGCAGCCGGTCCAGCCGCGAGTGGAGCCAGGGCACGGGGCCCAGAGCGCTGAGCTCGGCGCGGCTCCACAGGTCCAGGGACACGCTGAAGCCCAGCGCATGCAGAGAGGAGCCCAGTCGGCACATCAACATAGGCAGGGCCCGGTCCCCGTCGGGTGGGTACAGGAGCACCACATGAGCCCCGCCCATGGCTCCTGAAGGAGACAAACACCATGGCATGACAAGCCTGTGACGGCTTGGGGAACGTGTTGTGAAATGGGCTGCAGGCACATACCATTCACATCACCCTTGTTGATCCAGCGCCACATGTAGCCTAGTGGAATGACACATGAGTCATTCAAGTATTACATATTGTAGAAAGAAACATGTCCCGTCAGTACAACAGTTACGTGGAATGGGGGTTTCAGATATTTCAACTGCCATTGTCTAGCCTTTCCACCCTGCCGTTTATGATACTGTATAAATAAACATTTTTGGGTGATTAGGATTGGCGACTTACCTTTCAGGAGCACACGTAAAGCATATGTCCCCAGTATGGCCAGACAGATCAGTAATAAGGTGATGACCAGGGTCAGAACCCATCTAAACCGCGGTGCTGGAGAAGTCAAGTCCAGTTTAGTTATATAGCACTTAATTACATTACAGTCTCAAAGAGCTGCTAAACCACATATTCACTTGGAAAAACCAAATGACGAGAAGTAACGTACGCAGATCTTATTCAATATCACGCCCCCTCAGAAGTTAGTCTAACTACAGACTTACTACAGTCAGCAGTAGTAGCCAGCACTTAAACTTAAACAAGTTTATATAATGCTGGTGTTAATATTGACAACATTTATAATATTCTGGATTTTATGGCTGTAAAATATGTTTAAAAAAGTCGCCCCAGGACCTGGCTGGTTTCCAACAGTACATATCGTCCGCTCGTGCATCACGTGATTACAATGTTAACGTTAATGTTAATGGGGGCTCACTTTCAGCCCCTCCCCTCCCGCCCCCAGCTCATTGACTCTTAAGTTTTAGCATTTTTTTAAGTGGTGCAATGAGTTGGATCAGGTTCAGAGCTGAGGCGTACTACTTGAGTTAACTGTTTCCATAAAGTACATTTCTCAACTTGCAAGATATCCTGTATGACTAGTTACCAGTAAGTGCTGCTGGATATGTGTCTAACATAAAACCCTCTCAAAATTTAAACAGTGAACAGTTAAAGAGGACACCTTCTATGAGTATTGTACATTTGTATATGTGGTGGCTAACATCAGAAACTGCAACAGCTTGCTTTAACAGTCAAATAGGTGGACTAAAAAGACGACCTATCTTGTTTTTATAAGCAACAGAGACTTACTTGTAAATGGACAGTGAGTCTCCAGCACTGAAACCATCCCAGCTACCTTGATCTGTACAAGTAGTACCATGGAATTAGGGTGGTAGGAAAGTTAATATACTGTACTGGACCTGACTAATTTACTGTATGGGAGAGAAATAACCTGATACCAATATATACACATCATGTTATACCATCTGATCTTACTCTGACCTGCCTGTCCTTCATCTGAACATTGTCATAATATGAATTGTACTGACCATTGTAAACGGACCCTATTATTACTACCAGTAGACATATGACATCAGTATGTATTCTTCATCAGAAAGGCATCTACAATGCAATGCATCAGACCCCAAGTGTTGTATTTAACTATTTCCATGTGTAACAAAGACAGTACCTGAATACAAAGTGCTGAATGTGGTGATTTATTCAGGAATTCTCCTTTTCTCTGAAATATAAGGTACAAAACAATAAGCAAAACATTTATTACCCTTACACTTAAAATCAAAGAATATAGATATTATTTAGTATACTTCTCACATAAGCTTTCTCTAGACTAATGATACTGTGACTTATTTCCTATCTAGACTAGCATTTAAGCATTTATACAGGATGCTTAATAAGATAGGATAGGATACAGGAAACTAACGGGACACTGGATACAAAGCATTGTAAAGACCGCTCACAGACTTATTGGTCATGTGCATATGTGTGTCCATGTTAGAATGCATGATGCCTTGCATCCTACCATGGATACAATATAGACGGAACATTTTTGGATACAAATCTGTGCAACATGATGGTTAGACCGATTTCTCTCCAAACAATGTTCCGTTCTGCTGAGAGCTGTTCCTCTAAAGCTTTATGAACTGTTGTTTTTACCATGTGAATTGGATTGAATTGATTGTAGCTCCAGCCTGCATGGTCATTGTTTTGCAGGGTCTGTCTGTATCCTGCCACCTCCTCACACACCCCGGCTCCAGAGTTTTGCTTGCACAGCCACACTTCTCCATCTAGCCTGCAGGGGGCAGTCACCGTCCAACTCAGTGCTGTACCATCATTAGTCGTCTGACCCTCAGACAATGATAGAGACATGTTGTTCTTCATTCTTTCAAGTATGTCTGAGGGGGAAAAAATGTATTAGCTTGACCTTGCGTTATTTGATCATTTAATTTACATGGGGTGATATAACCTTACCTGTTTGGTTTCTAAAAGGGCAGAATACCTTGCGAAGTGGTTTCCCATCCCACCATACCTTTACATAAGTTATTACATTCTTATTAGATTAACAGTATGTACAGCTAAGTATAGCTTGTCACATGTATGCAAATGTTATCAGCTACCTGAAAACATAGGCATGGTGCCACAGCATTCAATGGAATGCTAAGCTCTGTCTGGCCCTTAGACTGAAAATATAAGAGCAGTTACACTACATTAGTTTGCGACTAGAGTGATGACAGTCAATGTATTTCATGAAGATGACTAACCCAGTTAAGAAGTTGTCCAGGCATGTCATTCCAAATCATCCGGCACATGACCTGCGCTTTATTGCCATTGGTATCGTTTATTTGGAGCACAACCTTTTCTCTCACATAATCTGTCACCACGCGCAGACCGGGAGCTGAGATGGGTTCACATCAATAAATCATGAGTGTATTTCACTTCTGTTGGAAGTCCTCGGTCAATTTTGATACATTTAAAGCAAAAGATTTAAGCTTACTTTCACACCCTTTCACATTTTGGTGTAAGGGGCAAACTGGAAAGATGAGACAGCGCGTGTTAAAAAGAAGCATGGTTTACACGTGCACTGTCAATGACTCACTGCGTAGAACACTTCATCTCACCATTCTCCAAAGATGGGATTGTGATGTCCTTGGCATATTCCTGGACATTGACACTAAACAGACTGCCAGATTGTACCTTCTCCGTCAGCCATATCTGCAGGAGAGACGATGCACACTGTGGTAACAAATAATACATTGGCCTACTTTAACAGTATTTTTCTAACCCTAACCCTGCAATTTAAGCCCATGAATGATCAAATTAACAAGAAAAATATTTTGCGACTTGTGAAATACAAAATGCCTGTGTGACCTTTGTGGTTATATGGTCTTGAGGGAGCAGTTATAAAGAGTATTATATTTTGAGTCATTCTCTCTTGTTGGCGCCCTCTACTGGGTAATAGTGCCAGGTCAGACGGGGCAGGCAGGGCGGAGGAAGCGATCTGACTGCGGTAATTCTCAGACACAGTAAACATGTATAATGTAGGTCTATGCTACAAACAGTCAGGGAAGTGCTCATGCGGATGTGGGGCCTTAAAAAAGAACCTAACACACCCCAATGCCAAACATAGGTGTCTGTGTGTGTGTGTGTGTGTGTGTGTGCGCGTGTATGGGAGGGTTGGGCGAAGGGGCTGTTACTGAAAATGTTAGATTATGAGCATCTTAGATGGCAAGTAATAAGCGGACTAGAACAATGCCATCCAATCCCCAATGAAGCAAGGGAGGAGTATGCGTTTCAAACAAAAACAACATTTTGTGTCTGATTGGAGATACAAACTTAAGCATACCTCAAAGATACAACGGCTACTCTCAAAGTGGGGGCTCAACTAATGAAGATAATGGACTCCCATCATCACCTACATAGTGGACACAATAACTGTGTGCTAGTACCTTATTTTCTGATTCCAGAATAGGCTGACTCGGTGTAAAACGGACCTCCTTGTGTTTTTCATAAAAACCTGGGGTACTCAAAACAACGTTGAGCTGATCTGTAACAGATAAAAAGCACAATAGTCTCCCTCAAAGCATAATGTGTGTGTGTGTGTGTGTGTGTGTGTGTGTGGGTGTGTGGGTGGGTGAATGGATAAAAGGATGAGTTCTAATTTGAATTCTGTTTGTGTACCGTCTGAACTGCGTGACAAGCTCTTACCACTTCCCTGTATCATTTTCGTGTTGATGGAGGTCTCGTCCTCATCACTGTGGTCACCTGACTCTTCAGCAAACTCATTTTTATCTACTACTACAGACACACGTGCGCGCGCACACACACACACATACACACACACACAAGCACGCAATCAGCTCACAGCCATTCCAGAAAATGTATTTAACAGCCACAGATAATGCCAGCTATAGAACAGACTATAATATTCTACTAGCGGGGGAATCTACAGGAATGCACCATGGTGCAGTTAGACAGGGATGACTGAGATTGTTACCTTGGATTGTAATGATGATTTGCAGGCAAAGTTCACAGTCTTGTGTCTTGTTCACACAGCAGACTCTTGCATTGAGCTCCATATTGCTAACATTCACTCTACTGTCTTTGGCCGGGATGAATATATCGTCTAAAGGGAAAAGTGTGTTGATAGCAAATTATAATGAATTACCAATGTGTTGTACAATGTTATTTGTATATGATGTGATATTATGTGCCCAAAAATATGGTTAATTGTTCACCCTTACCTTTGAGCTCACAATAACTCAATCCCTTGGAAGAGAAAGTCTAGATTAGGACTGGGTTCAAAAACCATACATCCATACATAAAACACACATCTTGGACATTAAACATGTTCAGTGACAGTTTTTAATCACTGCCATGGAAATTATATACAATGTTAGTGTGTTCTTGCATTAAAAAGCCTTAGTTTGTCTTTAACACAATTGTAAATATGACGGAAGGCTACATATATTTCGTTTACCTCACTGCACTTGATCTGGGGTGCTTGATCAGTAATTTCCAGCGCACTTCCTGATGGAAACAGCAACAAGTGTACCAGCGACATGAGAATAGGTACCCTGGATACGCCATGAGACCTTCCATGGAGAGGCACCTTGTGTATCGCAGTCCGACCTCCTGGAAGACGCTGGGTTGACATCAGACCGTCTCTTCCGCGACCAAAATAATTGTTTCACTTTTTGTCTTCAATCGTCAGGCGGCACGAAATTGCAATCAAAATTACGTTAAAATGCCTAATACAAAATTAAAATAAAACATTCACCTTTCCCACAAAAAAATAAAGATCATATAGCCTAAGAAATGTGACCTTACAAACAGCCTATATTCCACATTTTGTAACAGCTCGTAATAAAAGCTTTATTCTACATTAGTCGAAACAATCATTTCTTTCTACTGGAGAAGCCAACATTATCCTGCGTGTAACGTAAGTGTGTAGATCTAGGAAGGAGGCCTTCAGTCTCACCTGCTGGGAGCAGTGACGTCAGCGCTGACAAAACTTGACACAGGTCCAACAACCAACTATTGGCTATGGTTTAAGGCTGGGGCACTTGTTGCTCGAGGAGCCAAAATTCAGCTCTATAATTCAGGCATATCGGGCCTAGCCTAATGGTCTATATAGTCTAAATTTTATGTATGTCTAATATTCCGTGTCTCACTCTCAACATTCCTAATAGGACTAACAATAGGTGGACAGTGGATAGTGGATAGTGTGCAGCCGTTTGAGCGTTGAGGTGTGACCTGCAGGTTTCGCTCTCAGGTGGTAAACAACAAGCACACGCAAAGCAAGTGGCTAAACAGAACAGAACAGGCTACCAACTGACCCTGTACCTAAACTTAAGGTCGCCATCAGATACAGTTCACAGATCTCACATTTTTCTTGAGTTTGCTATCCTACACCGCGCATATAGGCTATAGACTAATTTCCATGTATTTCTGTTTTTGTGACTATTTCCTGGTGCTTGTCCCGACCTGTAGCCTATTGCTCGTTGTACCGGTTCGGTGTTATATCCGTACTTTTTTCCAAGATAAACAGGTTTCCATGCGCGTCCATGTGGCGCGTTGGTGTTTACTTGACCGCAGCACACCTCTGGCAGCAGATTAATAAAGTGCAGCATATCTGAATCCTTTTGGCCTATTTTGCACAGATGAGATGCTCGATATTCAGCATGATGTGAAATGTATGTTAATAAAAGTTCACACTTTAGCAACTGTTAAATAGGTGTAAATAACACCTATTGTGTTTTGTATTTAGTTTATATTAATTGAAGATGATTTTGATGTATGAATAATCACTCATGTCTTGGATGATGTACAGTAGATGCAGAAAATATCACTCATACAATTACTTTTAAAGTACCTGAATGACTTTCAGCCACTAAATGTCACACTAACCACACCCAAAAAGGACAGCCAGCCAGCCCAGCTAAAAACAAAGAATATAAGATAACTCATTTTTATCTTCATCTTTATTGTATAAATGTAGAAAAATGTTCACTGATTGATCATGTCAAATGTGGGCTTCTTGCATCTTTTAGGCAAATAAATAAAATGTAAGAAATAATACTTTTACTGTATTTGACCATGTTCTGGTTCTGCTTCTTGTCTATATATTGTTGCGCTTTTTAGTAACTGGATAATATTTTGTTTACTTAATATTTTGTTTAAAAAAATGCTACACCCACAGTAATTGCAATTTACATACATCTTACATTTGCATACAATTTGCATAATAGTTTAGCATACCGTTAACAGTAAATGTGGTCAGGGAAAGCAACCCATACTGGTTTTGCAGTGTTACTGAGTATTATATAGTTTAATTCTATTCATGCGACCCCTGCTCTTATTCAAACCCTTTTACCCCCAAAGCATTCCCACTACATGACGTGCTGCATATACTTTTTATTTCATTATGTGGATAGAAACAATTCAACAACTCTATGGAACACTGCTTGTGTTGTATGTGACGTTGCATTGTAATAATACATGTATAATACTGAATATAGTTAACTCACTCACAGGGAGCATACCCAATCATTTTTTGAAGCACCAATATACGGAAATCTAATTAAGATGTCAATAATCAGATTCCACTTGGAATACAATATTGCAACATTTCTAAATGAAATTATATATATATATGTTTTGCATTTAGTTCACAGAATGTGCAAATTGTATCGGCCCCCACAAAAAACCTCCACGTGTGGGTGCAACACAGATACAGAAATTAAAAAGTGAGGCAATCAAATAAAAATAAAAAATGTGGAGAAAAAATATATAAATATACAAAAAACACTACATGCATTATATGACATTTAAAACAACAAAAATGTACCCCGAAGACCAAAACATTTGTTTTTCAACACGACCGGCCACAAGGCATTCATAAACCTAAGTGCTGTGCTGACTTTGCAACAACTTTTCATAACGGAAGATTTACACAGATAGCATCTGACCATCTCACTGGTTATAAACACGTTATCTTTACTGCAGATATATAGTGCATTTAAAACCGCCATTAGATGCTCACATTACAACATATTTTAATCAATTAATCAATTATTACAGCAAAATCGAGCAGCGACATTGAATCTCACTCAATTAACATGTTGTATTGCATTCGTACGAAGTGCTCACTAATGCAACAGGACGCCTGCCGGCTCCTCTTACGCAGACTAGTGTACTGGCATCAGATAGGAGAAACCTTAGATCCCAACGGATCTCATCTCCATAGTAACGTGTGAGGAGCCTCTTGCTTTTGCACAGTTCTTACTGTTGCCATATCAGGTGACAAAGGCAAATTGAGTACGCCTTGTGTTCCATCCGGCATCACGTCTGGTGATAACGTAACCAGAGACGCTTGCACGCTTGCCTTGTCTGTCTGTGGCAGCAATGTTCCCAGCCGACAGGCCAGTCGCTGTGCCAGCCACAGCGACAGTGCTTTAGACAGGTGTCTGGGCCAGCAGTCACGCCCAAACCCGGCACTTTGTGTCCCGAATACCGTCCCACCTAATTCCTGTACTAGACCCCCAAAATCCTGTGGTAAACAGTATCGAGGGAAGACTCTGAGGTCCTTAGGAATGTCCTTTCTGTGGCCAAGGCCCTGGAAATAAGCGAGGACAACTCCAGAATGGTTGCCCCTCTCCTGCAGTACCCCCTGTATACAGGCTAGTGCCGCCATAAAAACTGGCCCTGTAATGGAAGAGAACTCTGTCTGTGGGGAAGTATTGTCACTATGGGTTATTGTTTCCGCAGGTTTCACTTTTGTACCCTTTTCTCCTCTCCTTCTGTTTTCTTTCCAGTCCTCCAACTCCTCTCTTAGCCCGATGTAGTCATCTTTCCTTTTCTTCTTCTTAGAACTTTCAACCCTGTCCTCTCTCCACTTGTCATAGGAAACTTTGGCGTCGGGACTCCAAATGATCAGGACCTTTCCTTCTGCCTTGTGGACCGCTTCCCACTGTCCATACAACCACGGAAGTGGACCCATATCTGCCAACCCAGGCCCGCCGCCGGTCCCGGTGTGGGTCTCGGAAACCAGGGACCACTGAGCCAGGCGGACGGTGGCACACAGCTCTCTCTGCAGGAGAGACGCCATGGTATACACAGCAGAGACATGGCCAGAGCTCTCAGACGAACACACCAGCAACACTGGTTTCTGGATGGACAGCCAGCCTAAAAGGAGGTCCAGGTACAGGAGAATAGAGTGTATCACATCAAACCCTAGAAGAGTCCTTGACATTTTTTATTCTTAATTTCTTTATGTCACAGCAAGGATGGAAGCTAATTATCTGAAGCACTTAAGCTAATTACAAAAAAAGCTATGTAAAAATAAGATTTATTCGAGGGATTTAATTAGAGCATAACAAAATAACAAATTAAATAGATAAAACCAATTGCTATGGCACCATAACATCTTTGAGAGAAAAACTGACCAGCAGCTTCCATCTTGGCCCCCTGGTGTACAAGGAATCCCAGTATGGCCACTATGATGGCAAATACCAAAACAGCCACAGCATACATTCCTAATCTCCTGTGTGTGTCTGAGGAAAAAGATAAATAAGGGTGGTCATGTCACAGCAGTTAGACTGTAAAACTAATCTCACACTGCCCTTTAACCCTTGGCTAAGAAAATCTCATAGTGTTGTCGAGCTATAGATTCAATATTTACATTTAAACTACATGTAAGTCACATTGAATAAAAGTGTATGCCAAATGCTGTTGATTCAGTAAATAAATAAATAAATAAATACATACTCACTTTCAAGACACAGTATTCTCCTACCGTGTTGAGCAGGATCAGACCGCCAAACCTGCAAATAAGCACCTCTAAATCAGAATAGGAAATGAAGACGGTATAGGCCTAAATATTCTTTACCTGAATCAAATTACCTGCACACAGGTTCTGTCAGTTATAAGATGGAGAGGCACATCAACCTGCAACTTGGCAGACATTTTGCCGTCCTGTAAAGAAATATATCACAGCTTTATTACTGCACATTTACCAGATACACCTTAACCTTGTGTCATGTGGCTATTTTCACCCAGTCATAGTCAGTCATAGTCACACAGCTATTTTACACATCGTGACGCAGGTTGTTAGCCATCCCTAACCATTAAGGATAAATGGTAAATAACCTTCCGGCCTCACATTGACCCATTGACCACACACCGATGGTAGTGTCAGCCATGAAGGTGCCATCCGACCACCGGCAGCAATCAGGGTTAGGTGTTGGAACCAGCGACTTTTGATCACTTGTTTCCCCACTCTCTAGCCACTGCCGCACTAAAACTGTGAACTAAATAACCCCTAAACTTAACCACTAATCTTAACTAGAGGGTAAACTATAACTAGAACTAACATTTATATTTGTATCTCCCAGACCCATTTGTGTACTTATACTGTTCATTCAGTGCTGGACTGGGAGTGTTAATTGTTCATGAAGCGTGACATTGGTACAAATAGTCACTACATTAGGATTATTGGCTTGGTTTCTATGACCTGACGTTAGTATTTGCTATTATGTTTTGTGCACATACGTGCATACACACACACCACTTTTACAGTTGTAACGAGTCCTGTGGGTAAACACCCTCTCTTGTTGACACAGAGTTGAGCACAATATGTTGCCTTGCTGGAAGAGGTGACAGAGACAAACACAGTTCGTCTACCAGGTTCAATATCAGCCTCCCAGGTTGACATGTCTACAGATGGCAAGGAAAACGTGTCTGTTAGAGTTAATGTATGTGTGGGATGGACATAGACACATTTAACCGCCAGGGCTGGTACTTACCATGTGTAAATGGGCAATAGAAAAAGTGACTGCCATTTAAAGATAACTGCGAAGATGGAAATAAATAGGTTTTAGTCTGACAAATAGGTACCGACAGCAACAAACACACAACAACAACAACAACAAAAAACTCAAACGTCTGTGGAGTTCTCACCTGCACACACATCTGAGGGTGTTTGTCCAATCCAGATACATTATATGTCTATTATGAAGACAAAGAAATCAGTTGCAGTAGGAATGATTAGTTTTGAAGAAAACATCACCACGAGTTTAACTTCACTCACTGGGCAATATCTATAGTCTATCTGGCTTAGGCTGGAGTTGAGTACAGGTGTGCATGTGTTTGCCTGTTGCTTCCAGCAGAGGGCAGCAGAGGGCTTCAGATAGTGTTTACAGCACTTGTACACCCATGTGACAAGATTGTCTTCTTTAGTTGACAGTGTAACATTACTGGAATGCCATACATCATCGATTTCTGCATATGCACACACAGAAGAGACAAGAACATGTATTACAGTAAATACAGTTACCATAAGGCCATATTCTGATGTATTGCAAATAAGTACGTAATAAGATAAATGGTCACACTCACCAAGTGGTTCATTCATAAATGGGCACTCCCTATTTCGAGGTGCATCATTACATGTGTAATAGGCCTGTGTTCACAAATGTCAAAGACAAGCAGTCACATTGACAATTTTCATTTGAGATAGTAATGGGGCGATATATTAAAGTAGAGCTCACCTCCACACAGAGGCACGGCAGCAGGTAAGGGAAGTTACAGATAGTAATGGGGTGA
>JAODOY010084133.1:0-14590 GCA_025399855.1 Forbesichthys papilliferus
TCTCTCTCTCTCTCTCTCTCTCTCTCTCTCTCTCTCTCTCTCTCTCTCTCTCTCTCTCTCTCTCTCTCTCTCTGCGTTCACATATATACCGTAGCCTCTATACTCATGGTGTTGGTCTAAGTGACTTACCACAAGTGGCGCTTCAGCATAATGCTTTAGCAAACTATACATGATTACTGTGCATTTGTGTTGACGGCTGTGGACTGGGAATCAAACTTGTGACCTTTTAACCCTTTGTGTCCCAACAGCAGGCAGTGCTGCTACTCCAGTCTTATTAGTAATCTTCTAGAGGTCGTAAATATCTACCAACCTCAGATTTTTACAGGCATCAGTAGATTAAAGGTGCTTTTATTGTCACATACACATAAACAATCTGTGGAGAGTAAACACTACACACTGAGAATCATCTCTCTCTCTCTCCCTCTCTCTCTCTCTCACACACACACACATACACACACACACACACACACACACACACACACACACACACACACACACACACACAAAGCCACCTAGATAAACACATCACAAACACACACACACACACACTTACACAAACTCACACACACACTCACACACACACATATCTATTTAAGATTGTTTTCATAGAAAATTACTTTGATTGGAAACAATGTAATTGAATGTCTTTTCCACTGAGTGCTAGTTTAGAGTTTTTTTTACCAAATACATTTCAGTACAGATGAAGTACATGCTGAACTAGAATCAACCCCCCCCCCTCACCCGGACACACACAGACACACACAATTAAGCAGGAACAAATGTGAGAAATGCCAAGAGGAACAGCGAAAGGAAACATGGCAGACAGTGAGAGAGAAGAAAGCGGAAAGCAGGGGCCCTTTACAAAATGAGAAAAAAACACAGCCTCTGACCGAAGCCTCTCCAGCCTAACGAGCCAGGCCACAATGTAGAGCCCAGAGACACTCTTCAAGAGGAAGCAATATCACTCGGAGTGCTGGAGTGGCACTTGTCTCTCCTCAAAACATCTCCGTCATCCCTCCCTCCAATCTGTGGAGTGTTGCTACAATAATACTCCTCCTGGCTACCATCTCCCCAGACCACACAGACACACACCAGTTACACACTAGTATACACACAAACACACACGCTTTACACCAATCCCACATTAGCACACACGCACACTAGTTTTACGCTACTAGATTTTCCACGTTAACACAAACACACACACGCTGCGCTATATCCATGCACATTACCAAAACACTAGTCTAGTACACACACACTAGTCCCAGGCCAATGCAAAAAGACACACACTTGTACACAAACTGTGTACCCTCCAGAGGCGATGACACCCTGGCCTGTGTAAACAGTGCGAAGCCAATGAAAAGCAGAGGAAGTCCACCGAGGTCGATGTTACTGTGCCGGGGGTCACAGAGAAGCTTCAGTTAAGAGGAGGTCAGCCTCTGATTAAAGCTGTGGGAGTGAGGGAAACACTGTGCTCTGTCAGGAGGTTGAATGGCTAACATTACGTTCATCTCGCTCCGTCACAGCCACCGGAAGTGATAAGAGAATTCACCTTGGCAAAACATTTCTGTCCAGGCTGTTTAGCTGCATAATGTACAGCATGCTGTTGAGAAAAGTGTTTGTTGACTCCTGCAGGGAACTTTCTGTGTTGTGTCTATGTACAGAAGAGTACTTGAATATTACGAAATGCTAAAACAACGCATGCTAGTAACAACAAACAGGGCTAACAAGGCAGAGCAGCGACTAAACATGAAACATAACAAGCAAGACATATTTATAACACGTAGTGAGATGTGATTCCACAAGGCTAGTGCTAAAACGGAAAAGGCACGACCACCTGTCATTCCTAATTTAGAGCAACAAGCAAAGGTCCTTAGTGGGAGGAGCTATGCGATGATCTGAACTCAGTATAATGTGGAGCTGTGCAATTCATTTTTGATTTTTTACACCAAACCACACAGGGCATGTGTGGTCCATGCTATGTTTATAGGTAGAAGTAATATTCTGTATGGGTTATAACACAGTAATCAGGACCAAAAAGCAAACTCTGTGTTTCATGAACAGCACTGTTAAGAGACATGTAATATGTAACATGCACACTCTAATCTCCATCTATTCAGTCTATTCGTTTCTTGAGAACACAGCAAGACGGAGCTGTGACAAAGTCACCGCATGCAAACAGCTGTACACGGAGATTCGTTACAGAGACACCAGCTCATTATCTAAGCCTGACAACTATGATCAGTGTGTGTGTGTGTGTGTGTGTGTGTGTGTATCAAAAGTGGCATTGTCAGTCTGAACGCCCTAAGGCACCTGCAGCGTTTTCCGGCAGCCTCTTTTTTTACAATCTGGGATTCCGAGGTTGATTAGATCCTGGGATACAGGGTACAGGATAGTCCATTGGGGACATGGGGAGCATATTTACGACTGCGAGTGAACAGTCAGAACAGAACAGAATAGAAACAAAGGCTCCACGGTCCTACAGAGATGTGTAATGATTCCACAAACATGGTGTATTCGGCCCTGTCAGTGTTCTGATAAAGTATTATTCATTCAGCACACATTCGAACTGGGAGTAACCCAGGGAGTACAGTCCATTAGACCTACTGTTGTATTATTTCAGCACTTTGGGTGTGGTTCTTAGAATATGATATGGTCATGAAAGCCAAAAAGCACTGTTGGCTGTTTTCCAAAACCTTTATATTAAAACCCTGGAAGCGCTCCAAGAATGCAATGTTAGCCATCGAGAAAAATGTGTACAGCTAAACCATGACTAACTCTATTTGCATGCTTCATAACCAGAACGTTTGACCAGAAAGAGTCATCAGAGCCGCAATGTTTCTTGAGTTGTAAATGTGCCTCAGCCTTCATATGTGCACCATAACACTGAAACACAATTAGCATTGACATGCATAGATAACAGCTTTTATGTGTACAGACAGTCCATATCTACAAAGACCACTCTCTCTGGTCAGTCAGCAGACTGTATATCCGGATATTGACAACCTATAGCCTTGCATTACTGCTATGGCCTAAGGATCCATTAGGCAAAAATGCTACTTTCCCTTATGGGGGGATCCCAGTCTCCACTTAAACTGTACTGGGCTCAGATATTGTATAGTGCCTCTTTTCTGGTCTTCTACTCTCCATGCTTTAATGGTTGAGGGACAACACCCAAAATTTGTCTATTTTGTTTCAGACCAGATGTGCATGCGTCTATGTTTGTGTGTGTGTGTGAGTGTGTGTTGGTGTATTGGGGTCTATCTACCAACATAATCTACAGAGATGGGTGACATCATATTTAATGATCAATGGTGCTTTTGATAGAATATCTGAGCAAAACCCCTGGTGATAATCATATGAGTGAGCATGTGTGTGTGTGTGTGTGTGTGTGTGTGTGTGTGTGTGTGTGTGTGTTCTCTGTGAAAGGCTTCCTGAAAACACACACTCACACCAACATACAAATATAAATGCATCTGAGGATATTGTCCTTACTGATTAAAGGATCTAAGAAGCTAAAAATGTAACTGACAAAAAAAAAAAATCTCTCATTCTGCCTTATTGAAAATAGGAAAGAGCTGGGACAGATGAAAGGAGGGACGGCAGTTTTCTCCGAGCCTATACAAGTCTGATCTGTCAGACTCGGTCAGTACATGCAGCACACAACTATTATCGTATAGGCAAAATATCACGCATATACTTTTGTTTTACCCTAAAATCTGTTTTCGGGCCTTCAGTAAATCAGCAAATTCACAATATGTGGTCTTTTTTTATTTATTTATAGCACATGGTGTTTATTGTTTAATGTGTCATTGCAATAATCAATTGACAGATTATTCTGTTCTTCAACACATCCTGACGTTTTCATGTGTGATTGCAATAATCATTTGACAGATTATTCTGTACTTTAACACATCCTGATGTTTGCCATGTCAGAGATTTTCAGTATAGAAGCAATTGAGGTTAATCTGTCAGCAGTCAAGCCCGTTGCACACTGCAAGAAGAGCTGATCCGGAGCTGAAGCGCAAGCGTTCTTGGGACTGTTTCTTCACTATGCACACTGCCAATCCTGATCTCGCGATCTTCAGTTTAATTTTGCCGTGAGAATCAGTCTGGAAAGACTTGAAATCATTTTGAATGTGTCCGAGTAGCAACTGAACTTTCCAATCAGCGTCGCGTTTATAGCTATACGGGCGTGGTTTAGGTGTTCCGACCATGGTGCCGACAGCGAAAACGACCAGATGATCCATCCAATCAACTGCCAAGTCTTTTTTTGAAAGTACAGCCATTCACAAACAGTTTCAATATACGGCTCCCCAGATGGACAACAATTCCTCTGGCATGTCAGGTTAGCATAGGGGCAGGGCTAAGAAACAATAAAACATGGTTTTAATTCAAATAAATATGTAATATTGTACCTGCTTATACAACATATTTTGTTTGCATTCTATGTAAAAAGCACATTATAAACGCAAGGCGAGGTGGAAAATATAGACTCCAGCAATTTCTTGGGGGGGCTAAGGGTCCTATGACCCCAGATAGTGTTTTATACTGTTTGTTTTCCCATTTACAGAGCTTGGTCTGAGTATGTATAGAAACACCTGCTTTCTTTTCAGCAGTACACAGAAAGGACAGCTAGAAAATTGTGATATTTGCTGAATGAATTAGTGTATGAGCTTACAAATACGGACTGCACCTTTATCACCAAGATGCTGAGCATTCCCTCAGCTCTGTACCTGTATACCAAAGTGCTGGTTTTAACATGAGACGGAAACAGGGATGAGAGTGGTTCTATAATGCATGACATTATGTTTTCCATGCTTGCTGACTAATATGCTTTTATAGTCAATACATTAATGCTTTAATGTACTTAAAGACAGAAAGGTCAATTGAAGCAATTAGCAATATCCATCAGTGTACAGGCTTCTTAAGACACATCACATGACCTTTAATGTAAACTACATCAACACTAGAAAGTTAGTAATTATGTAATATAATGTAAAGTTCAGGCTTTACATTATTACATTTGAAATGTGATGTAGATACAATAAATCAGATTACTTCCATTACACAAGCAGAGGCTATAAATCCTTATGTTCCTGTTAGACTGCAGAAACAACTGACCACTTAATCAGTGTCTATATACTGTATATACAGTATCTAAATCTATTTATATGGATTTTGTTGAGCTTATATATCTTTGGCGTGCTGACTTACCCTATTAGGAACAATCACACTTAACTGCTAAATATTTACCTGCCCACTCATTTACTTTTGACACCGAAATGTACCCCGCCACAAGTTCTGGGATTCGAACCCCTGGCCTGTCATTACTGTCTTAATATGTTAGAGTAGATGGAAGAGAGTTCATATGCACATACTGTATGTGCATGCACACACACACACACATGCGTACGCACGCACACGCACACACACACTCAGCTGTCAAGCTCCAGCAGGGTAGGCAACCGTTCGGATGAGACAAGTGCTGTCAACTTGCCTGTGGATAAGCTGACACTGACACAACACAGAGTAGCCCACCAGATAGATAGCCCTCGCTTCACCCGGGCCTTGGGTGGGGGCCCACGCTGCATGGAGAAGTACATGTTGCATACAATGAAACAGCACAGCAGAGCATTCACAATGCACAGGATGTGAACATGGAGACCACACTGTACCAGACACACACGCACGCACACACACACCCCCATTCAGATAATAAAATAGAGCTACCCAGTGTCACAGACAAAAAAACGACACAAACTTGCCTTTTAACTCATTATCTGGTATTACCCAATTAGCTAAGGAATCTGTCAAAAAAGCATGAACACCTTGGCAATGGGCCATGTGGCTGATATTGACTGGACAAGCAACAGATGTCTGGCACTCCACAGGATGAATAATACACATATCCTGTACTGAAGCTAATAAGAGCAAATACATTATAACAGATGAGACACATCACTTGAGAGAATGTGGGACACATGCCTTGCTAAATGAGGCATAGGTGTAAAGTCTGAGCCAAGCTATTTTGACAGCCATTGTTCTCATGAAATAAACTTACAAATGTCATTATTTAGAGCAGATAATAATTTTTAGAGGTTTCATTACTGACTTGTGTGGAACTTTAAGAGTGGGCTATATCAGAACATAATGTAAAGTAGGGACATAACAAGAAGTGTTCATTCAGTTTCCTCAATCCACCCAAGGATTTAACATCAGCAGGTGATCTTGGAAGATAAGGAAGGGGGCTCCTATGTTTTTCTTAAATCAAATGGGCGTGCTGGGTTTATGGACCCTGCTTTTGTCACACAACTTATTGTCCCTGTCAACAAATATGTTGTCCACAACAGTTCCCCTCTGTTCATAGAACAGACACACAGGATTGTGTAAGAAACAATGGATAAGAGCACATTCTTTGACGTCACAGCCAGGGCCTGCTGTGATCAAAGTTGATGAGAAAAAGTTAACAAACGAAAAAAATTACTTAGTTTGCTGTCAGTCTTTTATTTATGTTTTTAGATACCCAGGTGCTCAATAGCATATAGGCGTGTTAAACAAACGCAACCGCGGAGAGGATCAAGTCATATCAATATACTGAGCTGAATTGTCTCAAGTTGAAATCAAGCTTTATACGATCTATTTGCTGTGGAAATTGAAAAGGCCTATATCACAAATGCTTGGTTAGAACACTGTCTCGGCCACTGAACTGTATAAATTCCATACAGTGCCATGTAATGGCTATCACGCGCGCCATATTGGAGCAGATATCACAACACGTAAGAAGAACGCCCAGTCGCTGTCGTAACACTTGTCACTTACAGTATAATAGCAATGATGAAAACAAACATCCAGTCAGCATCTCTAATACAGACGCTTATAATAAATTACTGTCTCCGACGCAAAAAACATGTTCATCCTGCAGAAGTATAGCTTGCAAAACAGGTCGATTTTACGTGATGGATCATCCAAGGGGTTCGCGTAACCTAAACATGTCGTCGTACACCTGCCGCCCATGCAATAGCCTATAGAATATGAAAAATACAGTAGCCACACTGTGTCTGTTAGAGACATAATAAATAGGCTAACGATGGCCTGACACGATAAGCGATAATTTCAGTGAGATATATATATACCTGGCAAAACGTCTGATTTAGCAGGCCTGCTAGATCCTGATGTTGAGCGATGTGTGTTTACACAATTCGACCCAAAAACTGACCTAATCTTATTCTAACGCAACAACAGACGCGCCATCGACACAATGTGGTATTCCAACAGTTTGGCTGTCCTCTCTCAAAAGACAAACAGTGATTTTGTTTTCGTCCTTCTGCCCCACTTGGATTGAAGGATGCTGCCAATGCTTGAATATTGCGCCGCGGACACCAGCTCTATACAAATAATGAAAACCAGGTCAGCAGGCACCTCGATGCCCACCATGCACTGCAAATCAAGACTTACTCTATAGAAGGTCTCTTTCGCTTCTCAACGCAGGCGTCTTTTACTTGGAATGCTCTGGCTCAGCGGCCACAACTGTGTATTTATTCGCGTCAGTTCTCAGTGTTGAGCCACCCCTCCTCTCCAATTCCTTCTCCTCTTGCTGGCACCACTTCTGCTGGCCGCCGAGGTGATGCCGCTCAGTCCGACGAAGATAGGAGCCAAGAGCTGGCCTCTGCCTTGCACTCGACCTAAAGGACGCGCGCTACAAGACTGGCACGTCCGCCGATGCGATTTTCACTGGTCCACTGGAAATAGCCCATTAGACCTATAACACGCGAGGGGCGTCGTCTGTAGCAGGTTATATTTTATGCACGGGTGTGAGAGTCAGAATGGTATGTAAAGGGAATTCGAATGGGCAAGAGATACGCCTCCCTCGTGCAGAAAGGGGGCCATGCGCGTGTTGACTGAGATATGGGGGCACCCCTGCTTCAAACGGGGGCTTCTGGCTTTACTCCATGTCTTATCACCACATGACGTCTGAGATATCACGCCTTTGCTTCACACATCAGACTGCAACATAAATAAAATGCTCTGCCTCATAAGTTATACACTGCAATTCTCTCAGACAACCATTTTAACACTTCTGCACTCGCATTTCTCCATCTAGCGGCCAAAGTGATTAATTTCATGACGCGCCTCAGTATTGTTTTTCATGCTAATATAAATAACCTCGGGATATTCTGCCTTTTTTACAACAGCTGTTTTACCGAACTGACATTTATGTTATTAATGTTTAAAGTTTTTTTTTTGTGTTTTTTTTACTATTATTTTTATTGGATTTACATATGCCTATAGCAAATTAATTACAATACAGTATCATTCATGTAAACATTTGAATACAAAAATTAATTCGCTCTGTTTGAATATTTTGTGTTTTTGTTATTTTATATTTGTGCAAACCTTTAAAAAATAATTTATCGTACGTCAATATATTACTGCATAATACATTGCACATGCACTATATTGCCAGCAGGTGGTGCAAGTGAACTACACAATCTCAAACACCTCACATGTTTTTGTTTAATAAATAATTTAATATTTCAATTGTGGTTGTTGGACTTTTGCTCAGTAGTTGATATCGAGGTCCCATGCAGTGCATGTTTTGTTTATTTTGAACCCATTATAAACGCAATGTAAAAACTAAAATGGAAATTCACTGACTTTTCTAGGCAACATTTTGCGACAATGGAAAGAAACAGGACCTCCTAATGATTA
The DNA here is from genome assembly GCA_025399855.1 of Forbesichthys papilliferus. Classification (NCBI taxonomy): domain Eukaryota; kingdom Metazoa; phylum Chordata; class Actinopteri; order Percopsiformes; family Amblyopsidae; genus Forbesichthys; species Forbesichthys papilliferus. The sequence continues at coordinate 8,713 of JAODOY010084133.1, forward strand.
TTATTCAACTATTCATCAAAAAACGTATTATTTCTCATATTTATATATCCATTTCACAATGTATGTACTATAATAATAATAATAATAATAATGATGATGATGATGATTATTATTATTTTTATAATAATAATAATAATAATAATAATAATAATAATAATAATAATTTTATTTTAAGATATTCTATCTTGACTGCTATACACCGTGTAGGCCTACCTTTTGCCCTGTAAAAAAACGAACCAGAGTTTAAAAGAGCAAATCAATTGAGGTGAATGCCTAAATAAAACTTTTAAATACGTATAAACAAAAATACTGAACATGTACCAACAAAAACAATTTAAACTATCATCAACTATCAAGTCATTAAGTAATTTCTGATAAAATACAAGTTAGTATATGATAAATATAATAAATGTTCAAAAATCAAGTGTATTACGTCCCTGTGTTTGTGAAAGGCGCTATATAAATTCAAGTTATTATTATTATTATTATTATTATTATTATTATTATTATTATTATTATTATTAATATTATTATTACCAATAATTGTGCAAATTAGTTGGCTGCCAGATGTGGTTTGACCTAGGAAAGGCACAGTATGGCAGCCTAGTAACCCTACTTTATATAGGCTTACTAAGCTATTTATGCTTTTATACTCCTCCCCCTACAGACCATTCAGTTACAGTAAATAATATGCATCATGTGATTCATAGAAAAAGAGTTTGTTGCCTACAGGCAATAGAGGGTTGAATAATTGAGTATATTTTAGCTATAGAGTCTCAGCCTGCTATTTCAATAGACATATAGGCTAACCAACAACAACAATAATAATAATAATAATAATAATAATAATAATAATAATAATAATAATAATAAAATGTATTGTGGGTGGCCTTCACACCACCCTGCCATTTATAAATAATGGTTGCGGGTTTCTGCACACAAAAAGGATTTACTGTAAGTTCCAATCATTGCCTGTCACTGCCAGAGCTTGGCACCTCAACATTCCTGGTGTGTAGGCAGGCTGTTGGAGGCGGACTTGGTTGGAGATGAGAGCTAACAAAGCAGATTAGTGCAGATGTATTATTGTTAGTTATTGTTATTCATACAATTGTTATTTATAATTATTGTTAATTATACAATTCATAAATGATTTCCCCGAAATGTCAATAGTTTGAATGTTAAAAATGTCCACCTCCTAGTGGACAAATGTAGCGCCATGTTGACTTGGCGGAAGTCTAATTAGAAGACCACCATATAGTGCAGCCGGCCAGCGCATATCCTTGATAGGCGCTGGAAGAACAGTTTAAAGTATTAATGGATAACAATCTATGTGTATTTTTCAGAACCAATGGAACTAGTACTGGGGTATTCCTGCTGTACTGAACTAATAGCCTATATATATATTCCTGCTAATATTCATCTTCAGTCATATCATATTCTTCCCTGCCAATGATATCTGCATGCCCTGCACAATGCCAACATGTTAGTGCAATAGCTTAAACGTAATTGGGATCATATTTCAATGCAAGACAATGGAAATCCCTTTACATAGTGGGAAAGGGCTGTAAAAAAAGGAAACCTGCAGGCTGTAAAAAAAGGTAGGAATGAAGAAAACGGTTCAGCAAGATTGCTGAATTGTTTACAACATAGCACCCTGGGAACATATACATGGGAACATAGGATCCTAGAAACATGGGACCCTGGGAACATATACCTGGGGAACATATACCTGGGGAGCATGGGACCAACCCTGGGAACATATGAAACTGGGAACATGGAACCGTAGGACTCATATTGGCCCATTATGGTACTTACACTTACCCCCTTTTGGCTCCAAACCCTGGTTATCTGCTTTGAGGCATTGTGACACACATAAACTCCAACACAGGGGTCTCAAGCACACCTAAATTAAAAATGTACATACACACACACACACACACACACACACACACACACACACACACACACACACACACACACACAGCAGAATAGCCCACAATGCTATTCAGTATAACAACTATAGCAGGGTGCAATATAAACTAAAGTGTATGTGTGTGTGTGTGTCATGACTATGATAAACACTGATGACAGTTGAATGCCAGGTCTGGTTACTTTCCACCGCCATCTCTAAATGAATGACTTCCACCTTCCCAGACAGAAACAGGCAGAGCAGAGGAACGCATGCGTTCTGTTTAGTGACAGCTCCCTTCTCTGAAAAAACACCTCTTTGACAAGTTTTAATTTGGGAATCCTTCCCCTATATGTGGGTGCAAAATTATGTGTGGAAAGTGTGTGGGCATGTGTTCGCATGTGCCTGTAGCAGTGTGTGCAGCCCCTTCCACGCCTTCACGACATGTTTGTTTATACGTGTAATGCATGTGTATTTGTGTGTGTCATGTGTAGCCTACATTGTGTGCTTGTAAATAAATGTGTGTGCTGTGTGTGTGTGTGTGTGTGTGTGTGTGTGTGTGTGTGTGTACACACCATCTTGGCGTCCTCTCAACCCCTGGAGCCAGCTCAGCACTTGGTGTCTTATCTCTGTCTCAGAACCCTGGTCATGAATAAACATGGATGCAATATATTTACCCATAATGAAAGCAAGTGAGTGAGTTTTGGTGATATGGACGGTGGTGGGAGGGGAAGAAGGGGTGGGGGGTGGGGGGGGGGGGGGTTAGTACTTAGGTAGGAGACAGGGCGGCACTGAGAAAGTGAATGAATGATAAGTATTAAGGGTGGAAAGCCAAAAGACATACATTCAGGCCAAGGGCAAATGCATAAGAGTTGCTGCTGTCCTAGAATACCCATGGTGCACTGGGGTGAAAATGCAATATAGGGTATTTAGTTTCTTTCTCTCATTGGTATGCTAATAATGCTAACTAACTAATAGCGGCTCTGACTGAACTTTATTTCATGCTGTGTTTTTATGAGGGCTTTTAAATCCTGAGGTACAGTGTGTGTGAGTGTGTCTCTGTGTGCGCAGATCTTATATGTCGTCCTTACTTTCTTCCTCTCCATTTGATTCCTACCTGTTTTCTTAGCCACCATTTCACACTGCTGCCTCTACTGTCTCTGTCTGGCAGCAAGAGACTTCTCTTCACATCGCCATTAACCACCACATGCATAATGGCAGACAAGCGTTCTGGCTCTGAAACCCTGTTACACCGTTCTTACCGTCTGCCGTTTGTGTGCACCTCAACACACACGTACGCACACGCACACACACACACACACGCGCAGGCTGTCACTGTCTTTATGCCATTAATCCCCGGGAACATAATAAGGTTGGAGTAATGGAAATGTGACTGTGTGTGAATAACTGTTTCAGTGTCAGTCTCATTACAAGGGAGCACCATTAGCTGTCACAGTCACATTATGTGCACCCACACACATGCACACACACACGCACACACACACAAATATATATATATACATAATCCAGTTACTGTAAAGCTACAATTGAGCATTTTGCATTCAGGTCATTTTGGCCACATCTACAGTAATTCGTATAACTCTGAACTTGACTCCACCCACTGCACCATAGTCAAGGAGCTGAGTGAGGTACAGTTTAAGGAGAGCACCTGAGAGGGGAGCCCCTATCATTACTGTTTTATTTGAACCGCTTTGCCCCAAAATTCACTACCGTGGTGTAATTTTTCACAACTCTAAAATCACAACCAATGCAACAAAATGCAAATTTACTCTAACACGTTTTCCAATTGTTTGGATACAATACACATAAACCTAAGATCATTCGTTAATTAAAAAGATCACCAGTTCAATATGACACAACTTAACATCAAAGTATTACCATTTTAAAATGCAATTGAAATTACATTTGAGATGGCCATTCATTTAATATACAATCCTCTAACTATCAATTGATAGAACCGCTCAAAATGATAAGTAATTGTAGCATTACTCTTACTGTAAAGCAATGTATTATGGAAACTGACTAACACTATTCCAGGTTTAGATGATAACGTTTCCATCCATTGACACCAATTGCAGTGGAAAATGAACCAACTACAATCTATAGATATAATATTTCATCATAATTTTTTAGTTTCAGACACTGTTTCTATGGTCCCATGTACTGTAACACTTATCCAGAGCATGTTTTGAGATTTGACATGATATGCAGGCCTTTGATGATCAGGTATTTACAGTATTGAAATGAGTGGTATCCACCTACAACACATAGCAAGTGACACTGTAACATGGAGCTGGCAGGTGATCCAGGTCACAGCAGAAGTCAAGCAGTAGAGGAGGAGGAAGATGAAGATGACGTGCCGGTCAAAGGAATTGCAGGATCGTCTGAGGTGGTCAAGGGCCCTGTCATATTAGTGCTTAGGCCATGAATGACACATACAATGATATCACAGCAGACCAGTGTCAGGCCTGGATTAACATACCAAGATGCTATAATGGCTAATGGAAACAGCTATTGTAATGTTGCAGAAGCTGTGGCTGCCTATATTCAGTTAATGGAAATATAGTACAGTAATCAATACGTTGTTGTGCTTTTTACAGTAAGCCAGGTGAGGAACATAATGCAGGTGATGCTTTGCTGTAGTTTATTTTCTTTTTTTGTAGGTAATTATTTTGCTTTGATTAAAAAAAAAAATTTTTTTATGTATGTCATAATAATATTTCAAATTTGATTCAATGATTGCAATGTCTCTGTAGTATTTGCTCTACTAGTCATTTTACAGTGATGCATTTCACAATATAGTAGTAATTTGAACCAATGATCCTGCAAATGCACAGTTCCCTTAAAGACAAGATAGCGTTTTATGTTTTGTATATAGAGTTGTGCAAAATGACACCAAGGTTGTGACATTTGGTGCAAAGTGGTAAAAAAAAAAAAGGTATCATTTTAATTATATGACGTGTGAGTATTCTGAAATTATGCTTGCAAGCCTGCAATGACCTTGGGCAATTTTAAAACCCATAAAATGCAGATTTTGATAAGGAATTGGAGGTTTCTCATATTAACACCATGCAGCATTGATCTATCTCATGATTTCAGGAAACAACAACTCAAAAAACATAATGTAGGGTGCATTTACTTTTCAATCACTTTAAACGTACACCGTACTCAGATCATCCTGGATCAACAGACACTCATGATAGTCATGAGAATATGAACAATTGTATCATTATAAAACTGCAAATGGATAAATACATTATTAGGTGTAGACTATATGTATCTAAACATTCTAGATGGTTTATGTTTGTATATGTTAACTATGATTATTTGCTGGGATGCTTGCTGTTTGATGAGCTTGGCATCAGGTGTGTGTGTGTGTGTGTGTGTGCGTGCGTGCGCGCGTGTGTGTGCTCGTGCGCTAGCCTGCAGCTTTAATGCAGGTCAGTGAAGATGACCACTGATCCATTCATTTATCCTGCTGGGAGATGGACGGGATTATACATACAGACAGCTGACAACACTCTCCCTGCTCCTTCAACCAATTTCTCCCCTTTCTCATGTATACCAGCCCCCTTCATTGTCCATGTACGGTACTTCCATATTCTCTTTCTTTTGGCTTTTCCATTATAATCAATCTATACCTGTTTCAGGTCTGCTCCAGTAGCTGTGAATACTGTGTAGAATACACAGTATTCACAGCCTTTCATGTTGCTCCTGGTTACCTACGGCTGTCCGGTTAGCTCGCCTGGCAGAGATGCTGTGCTCTAATTTGCTCATTAGATTAGATCAATGTGTGCACGCTGCATGATTTAGAGTGATGCATTGTACGCACATCTTTAATTTCACACCGGATTATTTTCAGATTTGGGGAAGAGAGAGAGAGAGAGGGAGAGAGAGGGAGAGAGAGAGAGAGAGAGAGAGAGAGAGAGAGAGAGAGAGAGAGAGAGA
>JAODOY010084134.1:0-14589 GCA_025399855.1 Forbesichthys papilliferus
TATATATAGAGAGAGAGAGATATACAGAAAACACTGACATACTCAGAATATGGAAAAAAATTATATGCAGATACAGTACTCTACACTGAGCTGTTCTGAACTCAAAATAACAGCATACCAAAGAAAGATACAATTGATTTTGTAGTTGGCATCCACCCTTTGCTTTTCAGATTAAGATCAACTCTACTCAACAACTCAACAATACTCAATACTGTATTAATAATGCTCCTGTTTTATAGTGTTTTTATACTTTTCAACACTGCAATTACCTTTTTAATACAGTCAAATTGTAATTTGCTACAGTTGAAATACACCCAACATTCTTTATTTTCTATTTTTAACTGCAAAGAAAACCCTTTGAAAACAGAATTATAATACACCTTGAATTAAGTTCAGATGAGTTTTACTTGAAATGTACTACATTTGCTAAATGAAAACATTCTTGCAATTCATGCAATTTCTTTTTTTTATTGGTGTGAATAAACATTGAACCTCAATTTAACTTATTCTTGAATTATGGCAATATAAAATAAAAAACATGGTTTTCAAAACGTTTTGGCATTGATTGTTCCATTTTATAATGCACTTGAGTTCTATATTCCCTGAAAAGTATTCAAAATGAGGACAACTATCTAGACTAGAGATCTTGGAATCAACATTAATAAAGACAATTCTGAAATGTGTTATGATGGCTCAAGTTTGTGTAGATGTCTGCCATTGAACACCAAGTCGTATGCAGAAATGATCAATAGTGCAGAGGTTTTGTTAAGGGGTTAGTTGAGTCGTACAAGTGCTTGCAGCAATAAGGGCTGATGTATAGCAGTTCACATGTACTTCAGTTTACTTTTGGTATTAGCACACATGGCCATGAAACCGCATGCAAGCTGTACACACAGGGGATATAAGATTGATGAAAGAAATGTAGGTGGAAATTGGGTGTAGACTACAGAGAACCCTGACTTCCTGTGACAAGTGGGCGTTTTCCTTCCCTGGAAGAGCCAACAATCTCCAGTCTACAAAGTAAAAAGCTACGTGTGAGCAGGGAAGCCACTCACACAAAATAATGAGAAGTTGGGAACAGAGCTTCAGTGATTACAGGAATTTGGTATTGGCTAAACACGCTACATCCTGCACGTCACGTCCAGAGATGAGATGGACTTTAGCAACTCTTCCTAATGCTAATGTACACAACGCTTCCATCTTCGCATGTAGAAGAGAATTTAATGTTTACTCATCACATCAGAGCGCCATTTTGACAACTCGTGAATAAAGCTATAGCCCCGGATTCACTTCTCAGTACACAGTCCAGCTATGCTTCTCTAAAAATGTACTAAACAAATCTGCGTATTGCACTACATGGACAATGATTGAGGCACAACCTGTAAACGATCTCACTGATTAAAAAAAGTGTAGCTAAATAACAAAAAGCTGCTTCAAAATAATCTACATTGAAGCTACTTTTGAGTTTGGCTGACAAAATTAATAAAATGTGTTCATGGTTGTGTTAGTGTTTTCGCTGTTTTCACACATCTGGGTTAACTAAACATGTATCCTCGCACACCGACACTGTTCTGTTCCCAACCCCACCTGAAGACTGCCCACCAAGTCCCTCTGCCAACCATAAATAATAGATGATTTATCTGCTGTTGGTGGTGTTTAACATTCGACTCACACTAACATGTGCATGTCAACAGGAGCTCAGGGGTGCTCGGCATAATATAGCATTTGGTTCATGCCAATAGGAATGCTATAGTCACTATAGTTGCAGTATTTGTAGATTCACTATCACATAAATCAGCCCTTGACACACAAGTGTTTGCTTTAACTGGGACAAATGTCTCAGTTACTATCATCATCTTATCATCATTATGTCTAATCATTAATAGTATATTTTAGCAACCCAAAACCTCAGACTTCTTCCTTCGAGTCTAATGTTTGTTTTCAGATTGCCAGGGGCTGGGTAAAGCAGTGCCTGACTCTGTACACGTAGTTACTCCTCCCGTGAAGTCGGCATCGGAGGGACTGGATGTTTGCGAAGCTTGTAAATGTTGTGTAAATCTAGGGAGAGGAGGAGGAGATTTAAGTCAACTCCCACTGAAAGAAGCCTTTGTAGGGTCTCTCCTTTCCCCCTGCCCGGTCTGGCCAGCATCCAGGTCTGCTAAAAGGTGACATTGATCACAGCCAGGCATGCAGCAAAAGCAGACATACTGTACTCTACTCACAGGTTTACCAACAGGACAAGGTATTGGTGGATTGGAAGAATATGGATTTACAACTCTTGAAAAAGCAACAGTTTTAACCAATTACTCCAAACAAAAAGTTGCTCATAGCTTGGGGCCACCCAATTAACATTTTATTGGGGAAAAATTGCCTATTCGGAAAATAACACCATTAATCATGTCATTGAAATTACATAGTGATGTTTACACTGAAACATTGGAAGTAGGCTTGATTATGGAAAAAAAATCTTAAGATTATTTATGTAAATATTGAAATCACGATAATTTAACAAGATGAATATTAGTCTATGCTGCTTAGTTTGTGGGACCATATGCCACAAACCAGAATGCCACAAATTTGACATTTATTTTTTTGGGCTACATTAATTGCTGCTCACCCGCTCGCCTCAGGCGTTGTAGGCTAGGTAACTTTTAGGGCAAGTCTAATTTTAGAGCCACTATCCGTCAACAATAATATAATGAAGGAAGTCTACTGTGTAGCCTACAGCCTAGTGAATGAGGATAATCAGCCTTCATAATCAGACCACCCTAAAAAAGAGACCCTAAAATGGATGTAGCCTACAATGGGTGTCTTGTACAGTCAATCTCTAGCTACAGAAATTATTTTAGAGTAGACCTAGCCTGTAAGATAAACCTACGTTTGAGAAATTAGAATGAACTGGACCACTTTAGCGACAGCCATCCTATGAATACATCGCATTTAACTGTGCTGGTTAAATCCAAAGAAGAGAGATTATGAATATTGATGCTATAACTATAGTTTATTCCATTAACATGAGTGAAGCTGTGTGGACTCCAAAATTCAACATTTATTTAATTAGTTATTACTAGCTGCTGGTATCTGCTGGTGTCCGACAAGGAAGATTGAGCATGTTACTGTAACGTTCAGGGCCACGCCGCCGATGGGTGGCTCACCCCCCTTCACTGTTACCGTGGCCTGCGTGCTCCCGCCTCAGGTTACCAGACGTTCACTTCCCCAGCGCTCCCTGTCTCATGAGTGTTTGCACTAATTGCATATTGTTTGCACATGTGGGTTTAGCTTGAGTATTTAGGTTGGGTTGGGTTTAGTGTCGGTTATTGTTTCCTGTTACAGGTGAGTGTTGTTTTGCTGTTAATTAATTAATAATAATAATAATAATAATAATAATACATTTTATTTTGGATGCCTTTCTCAACACTCAAGGACATCTTACATAGTAAATACATAGATATAAAACCATGGTGGAGAGGAGGAATGGGAGGGGTTACGAGAAGTCCTGTAGAGGAGGAGCGAAGATATCGGGAGGGAGTATATGGCAGGAGAAGGTTATAGAAGTAGGAGGGAGCCAGATTGTGAAGGGCCTAAAATGTGAGGAGGAGAGTCTTAAAGTTTATACGGAATTTTACAGGAAGCCAATGAAGCTGAATCCGAATTGGAGTGATGTGATCTGTTGACCTTGTGTTGGTGAAGATCCCGGCAGCAGAATTCTGAACTAATTGGAGACTATTGATTTGGTGTGCGTGCCAGAGAGAAGAGATTTAGAGTAATCCAGGCGGGAAGTGACAAAGGCGTGGATTAGAGTTTCAGTGCTTGAATAGGAAAGTGAAGGGCGGTGTCTGGATATGTTTTAGAGGTGGAAGAAGGATGCCCGGGTGATGGTTTTGATGTGTGATTCAAATGAAAGGGAGTTATCAAATGTCACACCAAGGCTTTTGGCAGTTGTTGATAGTGCAATGGGGAGACCAGCAATATTTATGCTAGGATTTTGTTGTGTGGAGAGAGTGGTTTTGGAGCCAATCAGCAGGACCTCTGTGGGCGTTATCGGGAGGTTGGAGTAAGTGTTTAACTGTTGAAAAAAGAACTTTGGGATTTTTATCAGATTTGATGATGTTAGAGTAGTAGGTAGACTTGGCTGTTGAAAGGGCAATTTTGTGCTTTGAGGGGTGATCCATGTAAGCTTGTGAGTGTGTTTCTTCTCCAGTCCTCTTGTACAGATGCTGAAGACGCCGTCCAGCAGTTTTCAGCTGCCGTAAATCAGGGGTGTACCAATGGGCAGTGTGGGTGAATGAGACTGAGCGGTTTTGAGGGGAGCAAGGGCATTGTAGTGAGTGGTGAGTTCTAGCGGGCTCATAGAAGTGGTACAGGGGTACGTGTCAATCACGCTCATGATTTCAATAGGATTCATGTTTTTTATATTTCTAAATTTGATGGAGCGGTTGGGTTGTTGCTTTGGAAAGGGAGCAGATATTTCAAACAAGATGGGTTTGTGGTCTGATATGGGGAGGTGTCCCTAAGTGACATTGACATGAGAAGCACCAGTGGAGCAGACTAGATCAATGATGTGACCTTTGTTGTGAGTAGGGAAATTTACATTTTGGATGAAATCATAGTCCTCGATTAGCAATATAAAATCAGCAGCAAAAGCTGTTCGGTCAACATGAATATTAAAATCACCTACAAGCAGTATATTGGGGGACATAGCACTAATCAAAGCAAATAGTGAGGACAATTCAGTTAAAATTATGTCAGATAGTTTGTGAGGTAAATATATAGTTAGAACAATCAGGGGTTGGGAGCCTGTGGGTTTAAAGGCTATACATTCAAATGTAGTATGCTGTTATACTAACAGATCTGGCTTTCAGTATGTCACATGAAAGAACTGCAACTCGCCCAGTGTTGCGAGGTTGAGAAATGTAAACATATCCAGGTGGTACAGCTTAATTAAGATGGAAAAAATTATTTAGTTTTTTCCATGTTTCCGTTAGGCATAGAATGTCAAGTTTTTTGTCCGTTACAAACTCGTGGATGAGTTATTATTATGAGTTATTAACAAGAGACTGTGAACATTTACCAATGGAGCATGGTTACACCAGGCTAGGGTTAAGTGGCAGACATCTGTGAACATTATCCATTGGAAACCACTCACCAGTGGTCATCCATGACCAGAACATAGCCCAGGTTGACTCTTACAGATACCTGGGCATACACATCGACAATAAGCTGACATGGAGTGTTCAGGTAGTTCATGGTAGATCATGTCTGCACTAGGGTCCAATGGCGGCTGCATTTCATTCATAGGCTGAGGGTCTTTGGTGTCAACCAGAAAGTGCTTTTGCTCTTTTATCATGCCATAGTTGAGAGCATCATGCGGTTATGGCATCTGGTTTGGCAACCTCAGCGTACACCTGAAAACATGGGAGTCAGCCAGCATCCCACACGTCAAGATATCTTTGAGCAAACACTTGTTATATGAAGTTATAATAAAAGGATATACGTAGACAGAGAATCCTTAGTCTTTGTTTAATTAATAATATTTATAAAAATGGGGCAATCCCGACCAACGCAGTTCAATGCATCTGTGCGAGAATGTTCAACCTTCTTATGTCTGCCTCCTCCTTATATAGTTGGCACAGAGAACATGTTTACAATGACAACAAAGGGTATGGTAATCAATCAAGATACAATAAGATATAGCTACAGTAATAGACACATGCCAGAAGTGTTAGTTAAGACAAAGGGAAAAATCAAAGGTGGTCATTCTTGTATGTTCTCACATGAGGAGAGCATAGGTCATTCGGTGGTCATTCTATACAGGAGGCCCCATTTATTAGCCCTCTAGGGACTTCCTGTGTATCCCGTAGGTGTTAAAACATCTAATCTCGGACCTACAGAAACAAGTCTTAAGTAAAAGGTCATTGAGGTCATGTTAAAGAATGTCTGGGAAAGTATATAAAAGCAGTTCTCAGATCAAAAACATAAGACCTAAACAAAAATATAATAAGATATAAGAATAAGTAAAAATATGCAATTACACACTCATCAGACAGGCCCAAAAAATAATTTCAGATCCCACCCATGTCCTTAATCCTGAGTACCAGCTTCTTCCCTCAGGTAGACGCTTCAGAAAACCCCGGTGCAGACTCAATCGCTCTAAAAATGTATTTGTTCCCTTGTCTATTAAAGCCATTGATGCAAAGTTAGCCAGAAGTTAACCCCAGTAATATATTATTAATAGTTTTGCTCTAATTAATACATTTTAATTTTTTATTAGAGAGTTTTTAAACTTTGAATTCCAACCAAATGTCCAGTAAATCATTTGATTTTTGTGATGTACTATATAAGTACTATGTAGGTACTGGTATGTATGTATGTATGTATGTGGGAATCTTTATATGTATTTTACCGTTTGTCTGTATTTCAGAAACAGCAGATTTTTCACTGTGCGATGTGTCCAAGACAAATTCCCCATGGGGCAATAAAATCTGTCTGTCTGTCTGTCATGACGGGGTGTCCCCTCTTCTTCGCCACTCAGAATGCTTTAAATTACGCCGCTCGACCCACTGCGCCACTGTCACCCAGTGCCAAGGAAAGGATATATATTTATTTGTGCATTTCTACATTTATTTATTTAATTATTTGCACATACATTTATTTATTCTTAAATGTATTTATTATACATTATTTTATGTATTTATTTCTGTATTTCAACATTTATTAATTTATTTCCATATTTCCACATTTCCTTGTTTTATTTATTTCCGTATTTCCATGGACGTAAATGTTAAGAAGGTAGGCGGTCCTACCTCAGGCCACAGCCGAATTGGTTATAGGGGTGTGTTTACGTAAAAATCCAACGTAACGTAATATTTCAGTTGAAAAATATGCATCCAGCTGTTTGGCTGTAGACATGTAGGCTAACAAGCTCATAAACCCACTGTCTGTAACACAATAGTAGTCTGTAATGTATGTTATTGAGTCAGCTAGGCTACATATAGACAATCTTCAAACGATACATGTAAACACTTTACAAGTAGGCTATGCCATTGAGGATGTGTTGCTAGGCAGTGAGCATCTGCACGTTTAGAGTAATTCTATTGGCTGGAGTGAATGATCTGACGTAGACACATACAGTCCAAAAAGCAAACCTGATGTTTTAGACGGGGGACCATTCCATTCCATGTTTGCTATTTAACCTCAACATGTACAAATGGATTATAGAAACCATGTAAATGTGGATTTTGGTGGCAAGGACCTTTAAACTCACATGTGCTCCTTGGAGGAAAATGTAAATGTGTATCTATCAGCCAAGGTGTCTTTGGCCTGCAAAACTTTGAAGACCTCTGATCTAGCTAGCTGCTCATATGCTGAAAACCATGTAATGCTATGTAGCCAAGAAAATAAAAACATTATTTATAGGCCTCAACCAGTCTCTGCCTAGGGCCTCCAAATCACAAGAACTGCCACTGGTGAGAGTACATACTGCAACCTGTGTCCTCACATACAATGTTTCTGAGAGGAATCTTTAAAAAAATGAGGATGAATATCTTTATAGGCTTGCCTTTATCAACTATATTATACAAAATAAAACTTCTTCTAGTGTACGGTATAATGTCGTTTGCAATATGAATGTGAATATCTCCGACAATAATGCATTATTTGCCAAACACATGGCGCGGTTCAGTGAAGATAGTAATTTTATTCTGTCAAGAACTTTTGCTTACAGATAGTTATACTTACAATAGTGAGGCCTGGCACACTATATCATGGCTGGACCGCTGTATGAGCTGATGCTTCTTTAGGGTGTATGAGCATTTTGTATGGGGTGGCAACAACTGATCATAATCCTGTTGCCATGTTAACAAATGCTGAACACATACATGTGCTATCTAAACATGGAAATGGTGTCAGCACAGAAAAACTGTATTGGTCAACACTTACAAAGGAAGACACCTTAGTGTAATATCGCTCTACCTCGAGATACAACCATCTGATGCTAACTGCAGCAGGAATGGGCAGTATTTTGATACATGTATTTGAATTATGTATTTGAAATACAAAATAGTATTGTGGTATCCCAGGGGTGAGTTGTATTGATTACCTACAATGTGTTTAGAGGGACTCGTAATGAGTTGTGTCAAATAAAGGTCTTGTTAAGTATAAACCATGTTTCCTGCTAATTGACCAGGACTCAATACAGTATTTTGTCATTTGTATTTGATAGGGTTGTTGAAAATTGCTTCATAATTTGTATCCAATTACTTTTGTATTTTCTATTTTGGATGTACTATTACTTTCTGTGAGACAATTACTTGGTGCAGCCTGTGATTGGTAGCCTGGTGTAACCAGACCCAAAAATTCACTTGGTAAACAGAGTCCGGACACGCTCTATTTGCAGTCACCGCTAGGAATGGCACGATCCAGTTTCTTCAGTCCTGATACTGATACAGATACTGGTACTTAGGGTATTGGCCGATACAGAGTACCGATCTGATTCCAGTGTTACATTTTAAGTTAAGTTGCAAAGTAAATGACATTAATTTAATGAGCACCGGACCATGCTCTGTACTGTACAGACAGTAGCCTATATCATCCTCATAGTACATAGAAAACCCCCAGTTTCAGGTGAGCTGACAAATTACTTTATCTTTGATGACATTGTCTCAGCATACAACATTATGAGTTTGAGATTTTATAACCTAGTTTTTAATATCATGTAACATAGTAGCTAGGCTACACTTATTTTTATAAATGTATTTATTTAAATATATATACTGTGTGTGTGTGTAACTAAATATATATATATATGTTACGCCCCTGAAAAGGCGAAATATAGAACAGAGTTCACCTACGATGTTCACGCTTTGAATGTTTACTCAGAATGAAGCACCGCAGCAAGAGCTCCACCGTATGGCCAAAGCAGGCACCTCTAAACGTCCGCAAATCCAGTCACAACCAATCGATCACAGATCGCATGTACCACAACCATAAGCAATCACACGCAATCTGCCTGCTTGGTCGTACTACCACAGAAAGCAAACACTATGAATGAGCACAATACTCCTCCTGTCCAACACATGCAGGCAAGTACAGTCCCATGCACCTCAACCCCTTCAAGTGCAACAAATGAAATGCAACAAACACATTTATCTGCACCAACCAAATGTGCACTGTATTATTTTAGCTCCAAATTATAACCAACAAAATGTCTAACTTATGTTCCATATAATCATATCCATCACAAACTTCCCCACTCAAATAATGTCGTCCCGACATTCGCTAACAAGTCTTTCACATACACATATTAATCATAACCTCACAATGTAGTTAAGTCCAAAGTAGTGAGCTTAAAATTTCATCCAACATGTACTACAGCTTCTTGGCCGACAGTTACTACAGTCCATAAACATTAAAAGGGCGGTAACAGTTCGATTGGTAAGGAGGTACCCATGAATACACTCTCTGTGTAGTGGCATGGGGTAGTGTCTGGAACGGATACCTCAGGACATCACACACATGTTCAACACTGTAAAAAACACGAGGCGGGCGTCTTTGGTCTTGTCTTTCCTCTTGGTCAATGACAATAGGTGGAGGGAGTGGAGGAACATCATCATCAGGTAAGGTCACATCAGGAAAGTGAAGCGGCAATTCCTCAGGCAGTGGCATTTGTGGATCCTGATCCAGTGTCTCCACTTTCTGCTCCTCAGCTATTTCACTGTGGCCTGTTTCCAATTCA
Source organism: Forbesichthys papilliferus (assembly GCA_025399855.1). Classification (NCBI taxonomy): domain Eukaryota; kingdom Metazoa; phylum Chordata; class Actinopteri; order Percopsiformes; family Amblyopsidae; genus Forbesichthys; species Forbesichthys papilliferus. The sequence goes on from JAODOY010084134.1 coordinate 9,734, forward strand.
TTGTTTGCGTCACAAGCAGCATCCTGAGCTCTGTGGCTGTGGACAGGTATGCAGTGACAGGAATATTCATCCTCACTGTCTTCCTCATCGATTTCAGTCTGTGAAGTGCGTTTCGGCAGTGATTTTTTATTTCTGCTTGTTTCCTGTTTTGATTTAGTGTTAAGTGTCGGTCCGGTATCCACAGGTAAGTTGTCACAAGATATGAGAAGATTGCGATGTAACACTGGACCTTCCCTTTCCCTGTTCTGGTTTTACCTCATATATCGGTAAGTCTGATCCCATTTGTTGCACAATCACATGAATGGTGTCTTCCCAGTAATTGCGGAGTTTACCCATGCCCCCTCTTTGTGTGAGTTTTTTTACGAGTACCCGTTCTCCTGGCTGCAACACGGTACTTCGCACCTTCATGTCATAGTGTTTCTTGCTCTTCTCTGAAGCTCTCTGGGCATTTTCTTTTGCAATAGCATGTGCTTGCTCCATTCCACGCTTCCATTTTTCCACATATTTACGCTGATTCTTAGAATCGGGTCCAGCATTTAATCCAAAAAGCATATCGATGGGGAGTCGTGGTGATCATCCATACAAAAGAAAGAATGGAGAGTAGCCAGTGACCTCACGAGTGCAATTGTAGGCAAACAAGATTGTTCAATGATTTTTTTCCAGTTCAGTTTTTCAGTCTCTGTCAGCGTTTTTAACATCTGTAACAGTGTTCTATTGAAGTGTTCCACCTGTCCATTGCCTTATGAATGGTAAGGCATTGTTCTGGAACCAGCAATGTTGCAGTACTTTTTTAACTGTGCAAAGAGTTGAATTTCAAATTCTGCATCCTGGTCATGGTGGATGCAGGCAGGAAATCCAAACTTCAATGCAAAGTCATTAAAGATGCGATCTGCAGCTGTCGCATATGCTTGTGTGAAACGTGTAAAATGGTCTACAATGACCAAGATATACTCGTACCCTCCCTTACACTTATCTAAGTGGAGGAAGTCAATAGACACCAATTCAAATGGCTGGGTCATTACAATGCTTGTTAGTGGAGTTCTAGTTTCCCGACATGGCTTCTTCTGTTTTAAGCAAGTACAGGTCTTGGTTACGTAGAACTAAATGTCTGCTTGCATGTATGGCCAGTAGAAACGATCTCGCACCAATGACAGTGTGCGCTCAACAACTTGATGGCCCATATGGTCATGGAGTTCCTTCAGCACTTTCATCTTGTATTGCTCCGGCAATACCAATTGTGTGCGTGATGTTGTAGTGCGATGCAGAAGGCCATCACTGTCAAGATTGAGCTTTTCCCACTCTCAAACATTTAGCATCATTACTAAAACTCTTTAGTTCTTTTATCGTTGGTTTTACCCCTCGTAGCTTGCAGACCATTACCAGACAGATGCTTGGGTCGGTTTCCTGAGCTTCTTTCAGCTTGCTCTTGGATACTGATTGATGGGTGTGTTGGTAAAATCAACTTCAACCGCTGAACATTTTGCTGTGATGGACAATGACCATGGGATGTTGCATTCTTTCTGCACCTCCACTGTTTGAATTGCTGCTCCAATGACATCCGATGACAACTCTTAAACACAGTTCTTCATGAGTGACCCTATCTCAACAGGCATCCTGGACAATGTGTCAGCGTCAATGTTTTCTTTACCTGGGTGCTACTTAATAGTGAAGTGAAAGCCTGTGGCATTTAATTTGTCAGTAGACAAGATGTACGTCAGGGGATTGTTGTCACTATACACTGTAAATGTTGGAGCGTAGTAGAGATAATCCCTAAATTTCTCAGTGACTGCCCATTTTAATATGAGGAATTCGAGCTTCCCAGAATGGAGGTGATAGTTTCTCTCTGCTGCACTCAATATTCACGAACCATAAGCAATCACACACAGTTTGCCTGCTTGGTTTTGGTACAACATAGCACCTAAACCTTTGTTGGATGCATCAGTATGCAAATCAAAAGGTTGTGTGAAATCTGGAAAGCCAAGTACAGGTGGTTGCAGGAGGCAATCAATCAGTTTATCTGAGGTTTTCTGATGGTGGTCAGTCCAAACAACCGATTTCCTAGAGGAGACAGCCTGGTTCTTTTGCCTTGTTTGAGCCAGTCTGGGATTGACTTGCTGCATAAATGTACATTCTGCTGGATGATCTTCTTTGAGCAAGTCATAAAGCGGGGTGGCTATGCGAGAAAAATCCTTTACATAGTGTATAATATCCCAATAGACCAAGTATTTTCCTTAGCTTGCCAACTGTCTCTTGTCTTTTATCTTTCAAAACTTGCACTGCCTCCATGTCTGCTGGATCGACTTTACTGCCTTCAGTGGAGACAATCCTCCCAAGATAACACACTTCATGTTTGAAATATTGCATTTACTTGGCTTGAGTTTTATTCCATATTCTCTGAGGCGTTGTAGCACTTTTTGCAAAGGTTCTTCTGAATACCAGAGTGTCGTCCAGGTATGGTATACAAATGACATATCTTAATCCCTCTAAACATTCCTCCATAGCACGTTGGAATGCAGCCGGGGCATTCATCAGACCAAACGGGATGCGGACCCACTCATAGAGGCCCCAAGGGGTTACAAAAGCGGTCATTGCACGGCTCTCGCTGGACATAAAGCCCTGGTGATATGCTTTCCCCTGGTCCAACAGGGAAAACCAGGAATTTCCACCTAAACCATCAATCACATCTTGGACCCTTGGAATGGGGTGATGGTCAGGCTGGGTCTTTCTGTTTAAATCTCTGTAGTCTATGCACAGGCAGAGAGTGATATCTTTTTTTCTAACACAAACTACAAGAGATGAGTAGGAAGAAATTTGATTTCTCAACCCATCCTTGTGCAATGAGGTCTTGTATGTAGTCTTTCCTCTCACGGTACAGAGGCTTTGGCACTGACATATATGAACGTGAGACTGGTTCTGTGTCATTCAGAGAAATACTCATCTGCAGATTCTCAATGCATCCAATATCGTTGTCTGATCTGGAGAAGGACTGACACTCTTGCCAGAGCATTTGTTGTACTGTCTTTCGCTCCTGTTCATTCAGATGTTTTAAATCAATCGGCGGATCCCATACAGCATCTGGATTGTTCTGAGGACTGTAGCTTTCTATGTGAACGTTACTAACTTTTGCTGTCATTTCAGTTTTTCCTATGAAACTGGCAGGATAAACAGCTTTTGCAGGTTGCAACATGCCTACCAATGTAGGTCCAGTTAACAGAATGTCATGGTCAGTGTTGTTGCACACCTCAATAATCACTTGCGTTGCTGCACCTTTTTTCAGGGTGACTAAAGTGGCATTGAACTCAAGTCCTTCTGGCCATTGTGGATTTACATTTGGCTCAAAAAGAAGCTTCTTCTCGGAGCAGCTGTGTACAGGCTCTGCATTGGACTGGCATGATAGAATGCTTAGGTATATTCACTTTCTCTTTTCTTGTCTTTACTTAAAATTCAGATATCTGCTCTGTACTTACAAGCTTCAGAAATGCATCTATCTTATTTTTCTTTAGGCTTGGAAATGATGCTTTCACCATTCTTGAGAGTTGGTTGCTGACGTTGGTGTCTGACTGTCCTATTTCAATGTTCTGTATAATGTGTTCAATCACATTAAATCCAATAATTGGGTGTGACAAATGCCTGCCTTTCATCACCAGTAATGGAATGACGAATTTAATTTGGGCTGGGCCCGAAACAAGCTTGAAACCGACTTCAACCCATCCTATGTATGGCAGATCCATTCCATTGGCAGCTGTGAGTGTCAGTTGGTTAGCTGTATCCAGGATTTCTGAAACATCATTGAGTGTAACATCAAGTAGATATTCCTCTCCACAACTCATCAATTATTGAAACCTGAGATCCAGTGTCCCACAATGCTTTAATTCGTTGGCCATGCAAATAACACTCGACGAGGCACTGTCTCCCAACAAATGATGTTACATGTGAATGTTTATTTACTTGAGCTTGGGATGACGCAATCTGGGCCTATGTTTTCATTTGATGCCATTCTGGTCCTTGCATTTCAGTGCACTCTCTCTTATGTTTTGTCCAGTGATGTGCCTGGCACTGTTTAGAGCAGTAAAGAGTTCTCTTACAGGAGGAACATTGTTGTAATTTGCAATTTGTTTTCTGACCACAATTGGCACAGTATTGGGACTGATTAATTTCCCTGGTTGCTGCCTGTCCCGTGGTGGTAACCGTTGTTCGTTTAAAGGATTCTCTCTGGATGGTTTTAATCCTCTAATTTTACAGCCAGCCTGAAAATGCTCGCTACTGCCACAACGATAACAATGTATGCATCTTTCTTCTGTTCTTCTTTGCTGGCAGTTGAAGCATTTTCTTGACTGATAGGAGTAATACTGCTGGGCGAAGGTTTGAGGCTGTATTTGGGTCGGATGTCTGTATTGGCTTGGCCTATCAGTTGATTGGTACTGGTAAGATGGTTGAAATGATTGTCTACATGTCAGCTGCCCATCAAGCCGAATGTCTGGGGGATGCGGGCATGGCTGTGGGACAAATGTCGGTTTCTGCATTGTCTCTTTAATGTGGGATATTTCAGCACTGAGGTTCTTCAGTGAGGCCAGATCAGTTCTGAGTTCCTTCAATTCAGAAAGTATGTCAGGAGACATTTGTGGTGTAGATTGTTTGGCCGGCCCTTTCATCTCTTTAGAGGCATCTCCTGATTTGACAACATTCACATTAGTCGCTTGTAGTGGTACTCCTTCGCGTCGAAAGGAGCCAGTTGAGGTGGTACGGGCATCTGGTAAGGATGCCCCATGGGCGCATCCATTGGGAGGTGTTCCAGGCACGTCCAGCTGGGAGGAGGCCTCGGGAAAAACCCAGGACTAGGTGGAGAGATTATATCT